>CM070672.1:0-100000 GCA_036346575.1 Dendrocalamus sinicus | reverse complement strand
GATTCGGCAGATATAATAACACCAGCTAGCTAATATGTATCTTTTGACCACCACATTGGGTATGTTATATATGCATTTTCGATCATCTTGATGAGCCCATCATCATGGTGGACTCTAATTTGGTATTTTATGTTTTTCACTTTGGTACATCCCCTAATAAAGTTTTTGGCACGCTCTTTTTAGCCAAATTCAATATGTTTATAACCGATTTATTTGTAATATATCTAAAATTAATTAGGATTGTTGGTAAAATGGCACCAATAATTAATGATTACATTTATGAGACGATCACTAGTTGATCTGTATTTGATTCGTTGACAACCCTACAAAATCAAGCTATCCTCAGAAGCTGCCTTATTCAAATACATGAGATAAATGATTCATTTGTTGCTATCAATATTTAATGTGCAGTTACATGTTAGAGTCAGCTATTTTATCAATTTAAAATATAAACAATAATTCGGTGTCATGTTTTAAATATGAGAGGTCACGAATAGTTATTGGAATCCAAAAAATAATTGAATTCGATCTGAATTCGTATCTAACATTTGTCCGATCCGTATTTGTATCCGACATTTGTCAGATCCGTATTTGTATTCAACGTTTGTCCTATTTGTATTCGAATCTGAGAAAAAAAATGGATACAAATATGGTTTGATCTTTATCCGCTCACGTCTTGTAAAGACGAGATGATGACTTCTTCAAATACTCAACAGTCTATCTAATCTTCAAATACTTACACTACTACAAAAGAAGTTATACTGGACGGCTACATCACAGACGGTTCATATGAAGCCGTCTGTGATTAACTATCATAGACGGTTTATAGTGGCAACCGTTTATGATATTTTTACAAACGGTTATTAAAATGAACCATCTGTGATAATTGAGAAATCACAGATGGTTTGTTTTAATAACCGTCTATGAACTTTCACAGACGGTTCTTATCACGAACCTTCTGTGATAAGTGAGACATCATAGATGGTTCATGTTATGAACCGTCTGTGAAAGATGCGAACAACACAAACAGTTCATATAAAAACCGTCTCTGATATTCTAGACATCACAGACGGTTCTTGTAATAAATCGTCTGTGATAATTCACAGACGGTTATTAATATGAATCGTCTGTGATATCTTGGTATCACAGACCGTTTATGGTTGGAATCGTCTGTGATAATCTGCCCTATTAAATACTGGGCGTACGTGGTTGATCTGGACACAGATCTATCTTCATTGCGCTGCATCAGTCGAGCGATAGACGACAGCTGGCTTTAGGGAGTTCGATGAAAACATATTGCCGTCTTCTTAGTGATTAGAGGTTAGTACTCAATTGCTTTTAATAACGTATATGCATGCTTTTGTAATTGAAAAAGATGATAGATACATTTTTGTTTAGATCTAGCTAGCTAGGTTTAGAAAGATAATGTTAGCTAGTTTGCTCAATTTGATCAGAATGGGTAAGTACTCGTAGTTCAGTTCTATATATTCTTGCTTAACATTATAATGTCATGAATACATGGCTAGCTAGCTATACCTACGTAATATATATAGATCGATGTCCTGTGTAAGTACGTATAGCTAGTCTGATTTGCTATATCGGGACTATCAGAAGGAAAGCAATAACTTTGAATCAAAATACGTATGCTCAAGCCCATTTCATGGTTTTACAAAACATGATTGAAGTGACCCCATATATTGAAGAGCACAAGGGCATACCACGCCAAGAGAATGCAGGCCAGCCAGAAGTTTGGATCACGAGACAACACAACCGTCAGTTCAACGAATGGTTGAAGGCGCGATTGACTAAGAGGTCGTCAAGTGAAACACTACAATGGTTGGCAAAAGGGCTAAAATTTACAATTGTGACATGGCAAGGATACGACATTAATGGCTACACTTTTTATACAACATATCAGGATAGAAAGAGCACAGTGCAAAACTCAGGTGTCCGCATAGATGCCTATGATGCGCACGTCAGTACCACTGGCCCAAGCTCATACTACGGGCTTGTAGAGGAGATTTGGGAGCTTGACTGTGTGGAACGTTCCGCATTCTTTGTGCTGTTGGAGAGCCAACATCAATTTTTCACGAGGCAGCAACTGCTTTTTCTTGGCTTTCTTTTTTCGTTATCAGACAGACGATTGAGGAGCCGTCTGTGATGATCTTTTCTGTAGTAGTGCCAACTAGCGGATTGGGAATATGAGCAGACCATTTGACATGAAAGAATTTCGCATGGAAAAATTTGCAAAAGCGGGGACGTGTGCGCTCCAGGATGTAGGCGAATCCATCCCTCTTTAAGGCAGGTAATATTTGGGTCTCGTTGGATCTTAACATTAGCCAACGATTCAAGTAGAGTGTTTCGTTTTCCTAGCTACTACCTGCAGTCCAGTCCAGTGCAGTGCAGTGCAGCGGTAGCTTTCAGTGGATCGCGAGTTCACAACACACAATCGGTGTGAGTGAGCTTGGAGGAGCCATGGACGGTTGGACACGCGCAGGGGGACAAGATAAGCTACCATCCATGATGGTGATTAGTAGGTCACGCACTCGATCGGCCCACCTTAATAAATTTCCATCTTATTATTGTTATTGTTCTTATTTCATCTCACCGACACCCCATCATCTCTTCTTTCTTTCTTTCTTTCTTTAATTCCGGCACGTATGTATGTATGTATGTATGTATGTATGCATGGCCACGAATTGAGCCCTGCCTCCAAATTGTATCTACATATATAGAGACAGATAGATAGCTAGAAATATCGCCATGATTTGATGGGATGGAATGCACACCAGAATGAAGAATGTGTATGAATAATTGTTATTCCACGCAAAGACGTCTTCGAAGCTGTGTTTGGTGAGAGTCCATGAATGCACTGATCGAGGCGGAGACTCGAATTGAAGAAGAATTAATACTGCCTCCACCTCCACTGAGCAATACAAGGGTTACAGTTTCCGTTGAGAAATACATGCATGGTCTGTATATAGTTTGAATGGGAAAAAATAAGACTCGCGTATAGATTTAATAAAATGTTTCCTACTATACTCTTATCTATTCTCTCTCAAACATAAGCTAGCATTTATTCATTGTCACTTACATAAGGTATTCTCTCATTTTTTAGATAAAGGATATAAAATCCGACCTCTATATCCACTTGGGATATATACAGCCAAAAGTTACACGAGCTATTAGACTCAAATCCTCAACACTGAGGAGTACACAACAACAATAAAGAGAGCTTAAGGACTAAGAAAAAACTAGAAAGACTAAGCTTCAGAATTTCTTCTCCGTCCTTACTTCCAACCAATCCTTAAACCTCCTCCAACTGAGCCACCCAATCTCCGGTCTATTTTGCGTGAAGATGAACCTCCAAGGCGGCGCCTCCAAGAGGCGGCGAGGTCGCCGCGCCGCCTCCTCCGAGACAAGGCTTTCACTGGAGAACAGTACATGAGGGCTATGAAGTGCCATGACAACCCTTCGGGAAGGAAAATGGCGTCCAAAGGCGTCATAGTTGTCGAGACCGGTAGGAACACCGGCAAGGCTTTCGCCAGCATCTCCACATCAACCCACGCACTAGCCACACACAAAAAAGACCGCCACCAGCACACCGGGTTTCACACGCCTCAAGGCCATGGCATAGCCATCCTTGAACTCCACGAAGAACCGCTTCCCGCCCGAGCACCGTCGCGCCATAGACCCCTGGACAAAACCAGCATCCCCAACTCCTGCCGCCTCCCGGCCTCTGCCTTGGCGCCGGCCGCCTCCTCCTCCGCCGGGACGGCACTCTCCCAGCGCCCGCCTCCTCCGCCGACTGCTCTGCTCCCCATCGGCTCCGCCTCCAGCGCCACCGCACCTTCACTCCCACCGGATCAAACCGCCGCTCGGCGTTCACGAGCTCGCCGAGCCGCCGCCTCTGCCCCTCGACCGCGCTGGTCGCGCGGACACTTCCGACCCCACCTCCTCTCGCCTTCCTCCTCCGCCGCTAGCCGCGACGCCTCCCACCAAGACACGGCGGGCTCGCGACCCTCAACCTCAGCCGCCGCCGGATCGAGCTCAACGGATCCGGCGCCCGGCTCGCCGGAGCGCCGCGATGGCCCGCAACCTTGCGCGAGACTAAATCGAGCCGGGTGCAAAGCGGCGCCGCGCCTCCTCGACACGGCTCACACGGCGCCAACACCACCACCACACCCCGCGCGCGCCGAGGCGAGCTCGGCCCGGCCGCCACTCGCGCGCTCGGCCTCGCCGGCGACCTCGCGAGACCTGCGCCTCAAAACCAACGCCCAGATTTGGAAACCGTCGTCTAGATCCAGGTGAAAGAGCCCCGCCGCCGCCTTCCTAGCACCCGCACAAGCCACCGGCGGCGTGCTCCAGCGGCGGCAAGGCGAAGGGGAGAGGAAGGGGTGGGAGTCGGCGCTGGGGCGAAGGGGAGAGGAAGGGGCGCTCTCTGGAAGGGGAGAGGAAGGGGCGCTCCTGCTTGTGAAGGGGAGAGGAAGAGGCGCTCTCTCTCAAATTGTCTATTTTAAATTTCATATGAATGATTAGCTATGTGTCCAAGACAATCATTAGAGGTATTTAAGTTATTTTTTTTTATGCTTGTCTCAATTTCATCATCACCTTAATCTCTGTGTAAATACGTCGTATATTAATTTCTCAACAGGGAGTAAGCATTTCATAGATAGAAAACAAGAGGGGTCGGATTTCTCAACTTTATTGGATACCTAGCTAGATATATGAATTGGTTGGGATTACGCGGTGCCCGTGAGCATGCATCATGCTACTTTTGATGGTGCGCCCATGTGACGACGTGTGCTGCCGGACCGATCAATCTGGAGCGGAGGGAGCGCACTCACTCATCTCTATTCATTGCAGGCTAGCGCCTCTCTCTCTCTCTCTCTGCCACCTTAATTTACCCCCTCCCTTCTGCCTCTCTAGTTTCACAGAGAGAGAGAGAGAGAGAGAGTGAGTGAGTGAGTGAGTGAGTGTGGAGTGGACTAGCTAGTTGGGCCATTGTTCGACCTTGCCCATGGCGGCGGAGAAGGCCGTCGTCGACGTTCCCCATGGCCGTGAAGCCAAAGACAACACCAGCACCAAGCCGGCGTCGGACCAGCCCGTCGTCGACCAAACTGCCCACCAGATTAGCGTTGGTACGGACCAACATACCTCCTCCTCCTCCTCCTCCTCCTGCATTATTATACATGAGTTGGTCGATTGATTACATCCCATCCCTTTCAAATTTGCTTCTCGATCCCTTCATTTCTGTATGTCTCGACACCTGCCTTCATGCTCAAATCAATCCCTCTTCATAACTTTCATTATTAGTCGATACATTTTGCTTTTGGGGCCGTATGCCTGCCTGCTTGTCTGTCTGTCCTACTACATCTTGTTCTTGTCTGTCATCTCATTCTTCGGTTTGCAGGTCTCACTTCTCTCTCTATGGCGTTCGTTGATTTCTTTATTCGCGTCACTGAATCCTACATGCATGTTATTAATTTGCTCGGATATCGATCCTTCTCCTTTCTAGCTAGGCTTGCCTCGCCTTGGCAGCAGGGATATAATAATATGCAGCAAATTGTTAATTATTTCAATTTTACATATGCTTGCTCGTGCGGTTAGCTTGGGTACACAACAACTACTTTTTCACAAGTCCAGATTAACTAACGCTACCGTAGTAGTGCAGTGCAGTATCTCTGAATATCTCTCTCTCTCTCTCTCTCTCTCTCTCTCTCTCTCTGTGGGCGCGCGCTGTACCTTCTTCTTCTTCTTCCTCCGTGAATGAAATTAATGAAGGCGAGATTGGCATGCATGATATATATGGCTTTTAATTCCCTTAGCTAAAGTGATATATATGGCATGCATGCCAATCTGCTACCATTCAGTTCAGTACCTTGTGTTTAATTTGCTTTTCCGATCTTAAGGTAATTAAGTCTCCTCCTATCTATACATGCTATTATTGATTCCTAGCCATATAGAGTAGTATGGACACATTCTCTATATATGCGTATAGCATGTGGACCGTGGAGTCACATGCCATGTTCACGGGTTAATATAACTATTGGGACGTCGATCAGAAATAGTGCCGGATCGATGTGAATGTTTGATTTCCAATAAATTTCGTTGTAACGCACGAATAAATGATATATATATATACATACATAAAAGGTATTTTTCATATATATATATATATATAAGTTTTGAACGAATTTAGATCACTTATTTTGCTGATTTATATATATAATCAGCATATATCTACAATCAAACTATTATTAAAAAGGGCAAATACAATTCGAAATTAGTTCAAAATTGTTTGAACTAGTTAATGCATGTATGTATGTATTTATGTATGTATGTATGTATGTATGTATGTATGTATGTATGTATGTATGTATGTATGTATGTATGTATGTATGTATGTATGTATGTATGTATGTGCAGCAGTGGCTTCCTTTGGCGAAGGGAATTAAGGGCCATATATATCATGCATGCCAATCTGCTACCATTCAGTTCAGTACCTTGTGTTTAATTTGCTTTCCGATCTTGAGGTTAACTCCTATCTATATCATGCTATTATTGATTCCTAGCCATATAGAGTAGTATGGACACACACTCTATATATGCGTATAGCATGTGGACCGTGGAGTCACATGCCATGTTCACGGGTTAATATGGGTCTGTTTGGCAATAGCTATGGTTTATAGTTGAAAATTTTGAATTTTGGCTGTTTACGGTATAGATTACGGAGAGATATATTTACTTGCGATTTTGGCTGGTACAGATGTTAGGCTTTTAACGTATACATCGTAACTTGTAGACCCCATCTTAAAAAAATAATTCGTTTGAAAGTTAGGTACTGTAGCAAAGCCATCAGCTTCAGAGGAAAAGAACATGCCCTGTAACTATTGGGACGTCGATCAGAAATACTGCCGGATCGATGTGAACGTCTGAATCTGATTGATTGATTTGGTTCTCCTGGCCGGTTTGGTCGATCAGATCCTTGGTACCAGGCAGGATTCGTGCTGACAACGGGGGTGAACAGCGCGTACATCCTGGGCTACCCCGGCTCGCTCATGGTCCCTCTCGGCTGGGCCGCCGGCACCTGCGGCCTGCTCCTCGCCGCCGCCATCTCCATGTACGCCAATGCTCTCCTCGCTCGCCTCCATGAGGTCGGCGGCAAACGCCACATCAGATACAGAGACCTCGCAGGCCACATATACGGTCCGTTTCCTCCTCCATCATTCAATTCCGATCCTCTTCCATCGGGATGACATACGTACATCGATCGGCTTCAAAAATGCATGCACGCAGGCAGAAAGATGTATGGACTTACATGGGCACTGCAGTATGTGAACCTCTTCATGATCAACACTGGATACATCATACTAGCTGGCCAATCCTTGAAGGTACGTACTACTCGTATGGTACGATCACTATCAGTAGTTCACTCACTCCATGGCACCAAACGTACGTTTCATTTGCTGTTTGTGTTCATCCATCTTGCACATCGTCGATCCAGGCAACATACGTCCTCTTCAGGGATGACGGTGCTCTGAAGCTACCCTACTGCGTAGCAGTGTCTGGTTTTGTGTGCGCTCTCTTCGCATTCGGAATTCCTTACCTGTCAGCTCTCAGGATTTGGCTGGGAGTCTCCACAGTTTTCGGCCTCATCTACATCGTCGCAGCATTTGTGCTCTCGCTCAAAGATGGTATGTATGTGTGATCTATCACTGCATCATGGAGCTTAATTTACTAAATTGTTTTCAGTGTTTGATGGACGGGACGGGATGATGGGAGCACTGAAAACTGAAAGGAAACCGATTTTCTTTTCTTGGTTTGTTTCTGAAACTGAAACTGAGATTCGGTTTGGTTTGTGCAGGGATGCATTCACCTGCCCGGGATTACAGTATTCCGGGAGACACGACTAGCAGGATCTTTACGACGATAGGTGCCTCTGCAAGCCTGGTGTTTGCTTACAACACTGGAATGCTGCCAGAGATCCAAGTGAGCCAGCCGTCCATAGAATAGATACAACATGAGCATGCAGATTGTGCATCATATCTGCTGTCATGGTGAACGAATTAACAAGTGGAGTGGATCGGAGTGGTGTTGCAGGCAACGGTACGGCCCCCTGTGGTGAAGAACATGGTGAAGGCTCTGTGGTTCCAGTTCACCGTGGGCTTGCTGCCCATGTACGCCGTGATCTTCATAGGCTACTGGGCGTACGGCTCCTCCACGTCGAGCTACCTGCTCAACAACGTCCATGGTCCCGTCTGGGTCAAGGCCGTCGCCAACCTCTCGACTTTTCTCCAGACCGTCATAGCCTTGCATGTAAGCTCCATCTCTCTGAATTAATAAGCCGATGCTGCAGCTATATATACACTAGTAAGCAGTGATGCTGAAGAAGAATTCTTGAATGCATGCGTGCATGATTTGGCATGGCAGATCTTCGCGAGCCCGATGTATGAGTACCTGGACACGCGGTTCGGGAGCGGGCGGGGCGGCCCGTTCGCCGTGCACAACGTGCTCTTCAGGGTGGGCGTCAGGGGAGGCTACCTGACGGTGAACACGCTGGTGGCGGCGATGCTGCCCTTCCTCGGCGACTTCATGAGCCTCACCGGCGCCCTCAGCACCTTCCCCCTCGCCTTCGTCCTCGCCAACCACATGTACCTCGTGGTGAAGCGCCACCAGCTCTCCCCCCTCCAAAAGTCGTGGCACTGGCTCAACGTCGTCGGCTTCACCGTCCTCGCCGTCGCCGCCGCCGCCGCGGCGCTCAGGCTCATCGTCGTTGACTCCAGCACCTACCACCTCTTTGCCGATCTCTGACTGACTCCGATCCATTGGGTGGGCAGCTAGCTTTAGCATTCCTTCATTTCATCCATTTTGATGGAAGCTAGCTAGCTCAAGGCATCACCGATCATTCTCATATATATATGGTGGCTAGGATATATTCACGTATTATTGCAATGCATACTACGATGCAAGAATACAAGAGAGACTGAATTAGGGAGGCCTGCTCGCTCAATTTCTGCGGCTCAGCCAGCGTGCCATACTGCAATGCAATGCCGACTAGTACTGTTTGATTTTTGTCTCTCTCTCTAAATACATAGATGCATACATACTAGTACTGTTTGATCTCTCTCTCTCTCTGTCTGTCTAAATACATATATAGATGCATACATACTAGTACTGTTTGATTGTTGTTTGGATGGATGCAAATACATACACCTCAAAGTAAAGATGAATGGAAACTAGCTACCATTGTTTGGGGCCGGGGATTTGTGTCGTGGGTGGACTAGAATGAATTGAGAAAGTTGAGCAAGGAAACCAAAGGAATATTCATTGCAAGTTGATAAAATATATGCATCCAAATTGGCACAATGCTAGCTAGCCAGTGAACGAATGGTCCAGTCCATCCATATATGTGTATGCACTCCACTACGTACTGGTCCATTCCATCAGTCAGTATATCAAAATCGAGTCGCTTTTAACCCTTTGTTCTGCAAAGTGACTAGTAGTCTAAATGGATTGGATTGGGTTGAATTGGATGCTGTACGTTTCAACTCGCACCATCCATCCATCCAAATTGTTTGTCAAGTGCAGAGGCAGCATGTTGATTCCTCCATCAGCGATCTGTACTACTAGTAGTAGCCCGTCAACTAGCACCATATTATTCCTTGAAGATTCAATTTTCGAGTGTTCTACGATCTGATTTTGCATTGATCGACATCCATCCCTTTGTTTCGAGCGATCAATCTTTGGTTTGTATGAGTGCGCGCGTGTAATCGTATCATGATTTTAATTGCAGTCATATGTAACAGACGTGAAGAAGTTCATCCAGAAAGAGAGGAGCCAGAGGTAACCTCCTGGCCGAGCTCGCCTCCCAGGACGCAACAAAGGGATGCCAAGCGGGTGTTCTGCGTGCTGGGTAAGCTGTGATTAATGACTTCATGGATATCCTATTCAATTCCATCAGAGTGCAGGTGTTGCAAGTTGTTGTCTTCCTCCTGACCGAGCTCGCCTCTTGGGACGTAACAAAGGGCTAGTTAAGGCTATTGTTCTACATGGGACACTGTATTTGTAGGCTACATGTACTCATATTCTTCGGATTGGATTGTATTTTGTCTCCGGATTGGATTGTGTTTTGTCTGCTAGTGTGTATTGTGTTCTACCTAAACACGATTTTCTTGATTTTACAACTTTGTCCCGAACGAGAGTCCCTCATATACAGTTTGGATTGTTGATTTTCCTATTCTGTCCCAAACAGGAGCTCCTCATATATAGTTTGAATTGTTTACGATTGTTTTGTAAATTTTCCCTTGATTTTCCTATTCTATCTCGAATGCCTTCTTTTCTACTCTGTTCTGAACGAGAGCTCCTTGTATACAATTTGGATTATTTTGTAAAGTTTTTTTTTTATCTTGACTTTCCTATTCTATCCCAAACGCCTTCTTTTTTTCCTTTGCTAATCTAGATACATCTTAACTATTATAATTTGGACTCACGTAAATTGATGGTATAGATCTTTTTCTTTTTTCTCTGATTAATATGGTAATTTCTACCCCTTGAGAGTGAACGTGGTGGCTTTTTAGGCTTCTACTTTAAGAATATAATAGATTGATGATCGAATTCCTCACTACTGTAGCATCTATCTATCTTCTATCTCTTATCTTATTAAACCAAAGTAAGAAAGAAGCCGCAATGTTCGCCCTCAAAAGCTACAAATTACCATGTTAATAGGGGAAAAAGAAAGATCTACAACGTTGATTGAGATGAGTCCATATTATAACGACACAGATTAAATGTTTGCTCTCAAAAGCTACAAATTACCATGTTAATAGGGAAAAAAGAAAGATCTACAACATTGATTGAGATGAGTCCATATTGCCCTGATCAACTCGGCTTCGGTTTCTGGCTTCTGGCTTATTTTTCACTATTCATAAGTTTCGTCTTTTTCTGAACTTTTGGCTTTTGTTGAGCTTTTTGCGGTTCTTTTTTTCCCGTATTTGTTTGTATTATACGTGATGTGCTAACATATTTTTTATATTTTTAAATTTTTTTAAATTTAATTATGCTAAATAAGCATCACATCATTTCTGATGCTTTTTCAACCAACTCTGATGTTTTGACCATGAGCTTTTCAGCCGAACCGATCACCACCTAATCAAATAGATATGATGGCTATTGAAGTAGTATGGGAAATACAATTGTATTTTCAATCATATATAAGTATTGAAGTTGGATAACAAATAAAACACTATTTTCCATAGGTATTGTAATAGTTAGGCACACAATTGCCTAAGGATTTCGGCTAGTTCTGATGAGACCACATGAATTTCAAAGGAATCAAAACATTCACTCTAACCTTATTTTCCCATTTTTTAATACTATGTTCTGCATATACATTCTTATCCTATTCTTATATATATAAATAATATTTCTATGTTTTTAAATCGTACGACTCGGAGAGGCTCTAATTATTTCAGTAACAGCAACAGGGCAGGACGAGGAGACGTGAAGGGAAGAAATACATACATTATAGTGTACCAGATTTAGAAATGAAGTACTAGTACCAGTTGATGCACATCTGAGTCATCTCCATTATCTATCTATCTATCCATCTGTCTAGGCTAGCAGCAGCCGAATCAATCTACGATTAAAATTATATACTATTTTTTTTCTGTATATACTATTTATTACGAATAATCAAAATTAAAAAAAAATCATAAACTAAAAGTCCACAGCCAAGAAGAAAAAAAAACCCCACCCATACTCATTATTCCTTGATTCGAAAGCGGAAGTCGACCACAGTGGTTGGCAAGAGCCGTTTTCTTTCCTTCTTCCCGGCGCCGACTTCTCCCCAACTTCTCCTGTCCTCCTCCTCCGCTCTCTCTCCTCTCCTCTCCTCTCCTCTTTTATTGTCCCTTCTCTTCTCTCTGAGGCGGAGGAGGCGGAGGAGTCTCGTCTTGGTCGCTCGCTCTTGCCTCTTCTCTTCACCGGGTTGTCGTCTTCCACCCAGGCAAAGGCAGAAAGGCACCCGCCCGTGGCGTCAAGCATGCCGGACCACGGCTCCAAGCCCGACATCTCTTTCGCCGGCCGCTTCACCGCAAGCGCCATCGCCGCATGCTTCGCCGAGGTACGCCCTACCCACACTTGGCTTCGCTGGCTGGATCTCCTAGATCTTGCTGCTTCCTGGGATCACCCGCTCCGCTCCGCTGGCTTCTTCATTTCTTGCCTCGCCGGATCGCCCATAGCTTAATTTCTTGCCTCGTAGGATCAGAAATGTCAAATCTTGGCTGTTCGCCTCCAGGATCACACCGCCAATCCCCTCCCCTTTGGTTTGCCATGCCAACCCTCTTGCTTTGGTGGTTTCAGGGGATCATCATATCATGCATTCATACCCTATTCGTGTTCTTGTTGTTACATTGCCTAATTTTATTTATTTAATTTTGGTTCCCAGTTGTGCACGATTCCCCTGGACACGGCCAAGGTCAGGCTGCAGCTGCAGAAGAACGTCGCCGCTGGGGACGCCTCCGTGGCCGCCGCGCCCAAGTACCGCGGCCTGCTCGGCACCGCCGCCACCATCGCTCGGGAGGAAGGTGCCGCCGCGCTCTGGAAGGGCATCGTCCCGGGTCTCCACCGCCAGTGCATCTATGGCGGCCTCCGCATTGGTCTCTATGAGCCCGTACGCTCCCCTGGCTTCTCTTCTCTCCCTATGTCTCTTTTTGTCGAATACTTGGTATGCAATGCAATAATCAACTCACCGGATTGTACCTTGCAGGTGAAATCCTTCTATGTTGGGGAAGACCATGTTGGGGATGTGCCTTTGTCCAAGAAGATTGCTGCTGGCTTCACAACTGGTACCATCATGATCAAATAAACTCTTGGTCAATTATACCACCTGAAATATATATGCAGCAAAATCAATGGTGTGACTGACATGCATGCTTTTGATCAGGTGCCATTGCAATCAGTGTGGCCAACCCCACCGACCTTGTCAAGGTGAGGCTTCAGGCTGAGGGGAAGCTTGCACCTGGTGTGCCACGGCGCTATGCTGGGGCAATGGATGCTTATGCCAAGATTGTTAGGCAGGTCAGGGTCTACTCTTGTCCCAACTTGGTATTGGATTCTTCTATTGCTGGATTCCTTCACATCTGTTACCTGTATGATCTTTAGGAAGGGGTTGCTGCTTTGTGGACTGGCCTTGGACCGAATGTTGCACGTAACGCCATCATAAATGCTGCTGAGTTGGCCAGTTATGATGAAGTGAAGCAGGCATGCTTTTTGTTTGCAATGTTTCCATTTGTTTGCCCATTCACTTGCAAATGCAAACTGCGCTACTTATTGTGCAGACAATTTTGAAACTTCCTGGGTTCAAAGATGATGTTGTGACTCACCTCTTCGCCGGTTTGGGTGCCGGCTTCTTCGCTGTTTGTGTTGGTTCTCCGGTCGATGTGGTGAGATGTCCTCTGTGCGAAATGAGCAATTTATTGTGTTCATTCCCCTACTGTAGTGATGTAGTCTTAAGCATTATTTCCTATCTGAATAACGGTAAATAAATTATTCCGAATGACTCGTTCTTTGGTATATCTATCCACTCAGTATTAAACAGAGGGCATGTTGCACACGACGAAACATTAGTTCTCTTTGGTACCCTCTCGGGAATCATGCCAACCAAATTTCTGTTATCAACCGCGGTATGTGACTGTGATACACTATTTCAAATGTCCAACTAAAAATGCAATTTAGTCTTTTATTGTGCACACCTCACAGTCTCATGATGTGTTCATAGTCTTCCCGTGTAGCTATTTTCTTAGTCCGGTCTTTGGGAGGTTCATACTTCTGTAGGTTTGTGTCTTCCCTTGTTTGAATGTGTGCATCCATGCTCGCCGCATGCTAATTTGCTGCATGGATGCTGGTTGTTCTTTGTACAGCAAGGAGGCTCCCTAATTTCTTGCGGTCATTATCAAAAAGTCTTTCTGTACTAGTGAGTATTGATTAGTCATTGAATTGTTGGCTTCAAGATCTGTACCTGTAGAAAAAGTTTCTCTTTTTTCCTCTGGTAACTGAGACTGATATAAAGCGCCTTCCTGCAGGTTAAGTCAAGAATGATGGGTGACTCGGCCTACACTAGCACTCTTGATTGTTTTGTGAAGACACTAAAGAATGATGTATGGTCCACTCTGATACCCTGTTCATGATTTTTGAGTCACAATTAGATGAGCAGTAAATACATATAACATCATCTTGCAAAAACATTTGGACAATGATTGAGAATAACATTGGTCTGATTCCATACTGACATTTATTCATAGAATAGAATGTATCAGTATAATTCATTGGCCACTTGCGCAGCCTATCTTGGAATTTAACTGCCTGATGGTTGTCAACTTGTCATTGTGAGTGACAACTATCTGGTGGTTCCCAGCTATAACATTCTACTGGGGGTAGTTAGTTTTGCCACCCAGACCTTTCTTAGGAAGAAATTGTGCATGGCGGATGTTTTGTTTACTTAAACATAAGTTTGTCTTGGTAATAAAAAGTGGAAATCCATTGTTTCGATGCCATCCAACTTTTTGTTCATGACAGCCCATTGTAGGAATAATCTTTAATGTCCTAGCAACTACCATTTGATTTCTGTGTGAACGAAATCTTGAAGTCCAGATTTTGTATAAAATGCTGTCCCCTTTGTACCGAGTAATTGTAGGTCTCTGAGCTGCTAAAACACATTTTGGGCAGTGATTTGTAGTCAGAAATGACTGGGAACTTAATTCGCAAAAAAAAAAAGAAAAGAAAAGAAATGACTGGGAACTGGAAAATCTGTATATGTGGAGCACATGCTTTTAACCTGTTGGATATGTAAGGAACTCAAAGCAGGTAGCTAATAAGAGTTTTCTCTGCACTCTGCAGGGACTTCTGGCATTTTACAAAGGGTTCCTCCCAAACTTTGCTAGGCTGGGATCATGGAATGTGATTATGTTCTTGACACTGGAGCAGGTAAACCAATAGCTGAATTTATGACTATTGCAGCGGAATTATATACGCATGTCATGTTGCATCGAATATATAATAAACTGTTGTCTGTTTACTTGCACAGGTCCAAAAGCTATTTGTGAGAAAACCTGCGAGTTAAAGATAAGGCCATATGATTTTTGCACTCAGGTGGCATACAAGATTTGTTCCCCCTACACAAGTGACACTTTACCCCTTGAGAATCGGAAATCCGACACCTCAATTATCAGATACTATAATAAATTTAGAAGGCCTTTGCATGGCCCTGAAAGGACTATAAAGTAGCGAACAAATGTCAATCAAGGTGTTTTAATTTGTGATGAATGGAGCTGCAGTAGAAGATTGTTGGAGACAGGTTGATCTTTTAATTGTTTGTGTTCTGTCGTCTCCACCTATCAGCGGAATTATGTGGCTGGAATGCTTGCTGGGTTGGTAGTATGATCAAACTGCTTGGCACAGTAACGAGCTAGTTACTGGTAAGCAAGAGCTTAGGGCCTGTTTGAGCTCCACCAGCTCCAGATTCACCAAAAATATGGATCTGGAGCTGGATCCACCGTGGAGCAGCTTCATCGTGGATCTGGGATTCGTCAAAGTGTTTGGTACAGCTCCACCTCTCTCTCTATCTCACTTCCACCTGGGCCCCACGCGTCAGTGGAGCAGCTCCATTCTTCTTCCTCCCGATGAGAAGCACGCGCGCAGAGGAGGAGGCGGCGGCCGGCGGGGCGCGCGGCGGCGGCTGAGGCGGCGCGCGGCCGCCGAGAGGAGGGAGGAGAGGGCAGGCGGAGGAGGAACGGCAGAGGCGGCGCACGGGGCGGTGCGGCGGCCAGCCAAAAGCGCGGCGGCGGCAGCCTGGCTGGCTGAGGCGCGCGGCGTCTGGCAGAGAAGAGGAGGAGAGCAGCAGGAGGAGGAGGCGGGGAGGCGCGCTGAGGCGCGCGGCGGCGGCTGGGCGCGCGTCTGGCCGAGATGAGAGGAGGCACAGCGAGAGGAGGAGGCGGGCGGGAGGCGGCGCTGGGGCGGCGCGCGGCCGGCTGGGCGGCGCGACGTCTGGCCGAGGAGGAGGAGGAGGCACGGCGGAGGAGGAGCGGACACGGCGGCGGGAAGTCGCCGGGAGGGAGGCGCGCGAGAAAGAACGAAACGAATCGTTTTTGTGTAACGATGCGATGGTGGGTAATTTTCCCCAACTCCACCAACTTGAGTTTGGTGGAGTACCACTTGAGGTGCTCCACCAATTTGGTGAATCTGGAGCTAGATCTATGGTTTTGGTGGAGCAGATCCACGGTGGAGCTGCTAGAGCTGGAACTGTTTGGCTTGAAAAAGTGGATCTGGATCTGGATTTGATGAATCTGGAGCTGGTGGAGCTCTCCCAAACAGGCCCTTAGTATTTGGCATAGTACGTAGGTAGGATTCGTAGATTATCTGACTTGGCATAGTGCCTGTAAGAGTGGCCGTTGGATTCAAACGCTGAGGAGAGGAGAGGAGATCCAGCCATTCATTCATTCTAAATATAATCCAGCCCTAGCTGCCTCCCTCCCCAATCGTCTCTAGCTCCACCGTCACTTCCCTCACCCTCCTCCGTCGCCGCCCTTCGCGATGGAGGCGCTCAGGGCACCCCTCCCCGTCTCCCTCCTCCTCCTCTTCTGGTGGCGTATGAAGAACAAGTACACTACTGTCAAGGGTGACACAGCCAAAATCCTGCATGATAAATGAACAACTTTTGATGATTGAGATCGCTTCGATGGCGTGCTATTGAAGTTACTGTCGAAGCCAAAATCCTGCATGTATTTCCGGGCACGCCATGATCCTGGCTAGCTTGGCTTATTCCTACTGCGGACGCCCTTTACTTCCAAAATATCGGCTTCTACTGTCCTGCTTAACTGCATTTTTTTATCAGCTGATACCAGATTGTTACGGTGATTAACTATACGAATTTGCAGAACCTTGGAGAGAACACATTGTTCGTATTCTATTGTAATAAGTGTGTTGTAGTTGTTTTGCTAATGACCGAATCCAATTGTCATATCTTGTTCAATGGGGGGAGAAAAACCTAGTATGGTAAAAGTTTGAAATAAATATATAGTTATGATGATGTTTAACTGTTTTCCAACTTCACAAGGGAAGGTTGAAATGCTTGGAAATGAATCAATCCATGCCATTGTACTAGGGATTTTCTCCGCAGTCATTATGAACGACCATGTGAGAAAGTACATGATATTGTTGTGATGAACCATTGCAAGTTTGTGGAGTGGTAAAGCGGTTTTGCAAAGAATGCATTTGATTTGGTCTGTTTTTTTGGAAGTGTCAGGAAAATCGGAAGTACCGCAGGTATAAGTGCGGTAGTTCCGCTGGGTGTAAGTACTGCAGGTATAAGTACGGTAATTCTGCTCGACGGAAGTACCGGGTTGGATAGTGGTATGTTTTTTCTAGAGAGGTCTAGGTGAGGTTTTCAACGTGTAAAAGTACCGATCTTCCCAGAAAAACAGGGTTTTAGGATTTAGTCATGAATTGAGTTGAGATGACCTGAGTTACTAGATTAAAGTTGCATGATACATGTCTCGGCTAATGTAGGTCAAGTTGTGAAGAATTTATGTTTGAAAACGATGTCTTTATCTTTGGATGTGTAGGGTCGGTTGGAGTCAACTGTGATCAACGGTGATGATTGGGGGTAGGCTCATAGAGGAGTTGAGGCCCATAACGATCGAGGATATTAGGTGAGACGATGAGCTCAAGCATGGTACGAGAAAGGCGGTAAATATTGAAGACGAGTTCGAATGGCGGGATGGCGCCATATGGCCTGCATAGGCCAAGTGAGCTGTGGTTCGGTGGAACCACAATGAGAGAGACTTGGCGACGTGTGGCAAGCAAGTGATGCACCTACACGTGACAAGTTTGGCAATTGCTTGCAGTGGTTGGTGATGACCGGGTCAATGAACGATATCTTGGTAGTTTGACCAAAATACTGGAAACCATCTTAGATCAAAACCATGACGCATGGGCAATGTGTTGGAGAGCGGTTTAGGTCAAGGTGAACCTGGTTTGATCAAGGCGTATCAAGGCTAAGGATTTAGCAGATGCACACTTATGCGCTTTGAAAAATGTGTATAATTGAACTTGTGAGAGTAAAACCCGTGTGTGTGGGGTTAACGAGTTCCTCCATTGTAATAGTGGATAGGATCCATTAATAAGTGTAGATGGCTGGTTGCCCACCTATAAAAGGAGGTTGGGATGGAGACATGTGAGGTTAACCATCCAACTCATCTCTTGTGCTCTCTTCTCTAGTGTTAGGGTTTGAGAGTACCTTGAGTGCTCTTTGTCCTTTTAGGTGGAGTAGCTATAAACTTACCTTCTCAAGTAAGAGCAGGTACAATAAGGCTTAGTCAGCAGGCTATAGCAAATATAATATCAACAAAATTTTACGTGGTAGAGAGAGAAAGGAAGATAGAGAAGGAAGCTAGCTACTAAATTACAGCTAGCTATAGCACGTAAAAATATGCATTTCACTCTCTTACATGTGGGGCCGAATAGTTATTGTAATAGCTACCTTATTGTATAAACTATTTTTTTGAAGGCTATAGATGAAATGGACAAGTGTTATAGCCACTAGTTGGCTATACTATTGTACTTGCTCTAAGCCATACATCGATCTTTGTGCAACTCTTGAGTCCCTCTTATTTTTGATTGATGTGCTTGACTTTTAGTTGGTTTTGATCTCTTCTTTCCTTCTTGTGATATTGTTGTGCTAAGAACGTGTAAGAGATATAAATAATTCTTAGGAATATATCTTCATCCATCTAGACACTTTGATAGCATGATTCATGAGGAAACCCAGTTTTGCTTGATTTGGCTCAAGGTGTGATTTCTTGATGAGAGTTTTGACGTGATTTCTTTCATGTTCTTACTTGCTAGGGTATGTGGGAACATATCTAAAGCCATCTTGCTAGTCAACTATTCTCTTGATAATGATAGAAAAAACACTATTCACCTCATAATGTAATAGTTTGAAACTATTATTTGTTCTTTGGCATGTGACTTTATAGATGAAGCTCGCCATGTTTCTAGTTTTAATCATTGATTGTTGGTACTACGCAACTATGCATGTTTTTTTCCTCTCTGTATGCTTCACAAATTGTATTAAACGAAACAAATACCATCGAAGTGGGAACGGAACTTGCGGGAGTAGTTTGTTATCATCAGGCACCGGCAACTCCGATTGCTCTTAACTTGTTCCGATTTCAGAATATGAGCATTCGCCTGCATTCAGTCATCCACACCTATTACACATATGTAAAACTGTAACGCCTAAGTTCGCCTCTTGTCACATTGATGTTAGTAGTTGGAAGTACATCAGCTGTTTCTTTTTGCACTATACAGTAGCTGCTGCTGTAGAACAACTTTCAAGGTTTTTGACAATATTAGGACCAGTGTTACTGAACATTTTATAACTGTGGCAAGAATCAGAGTCTAATTGATTGTGGGATTAGTGTTAAAAGATCTTCTCCTTGCAACTATGTGTACCATGGAATCCTTCCCAATTTTACATTTTAGTGACAATTCCTTGGTCAACTTCTGACTCATTGGGAACAATATTTGGGAATCTCTATTATACTGTAGAAAGAAATGTCTGATACTTCCATTTTGTGTGGGCTAGTGAACACAGCATGTGGCCAACGAACTTATCTATTTTGTAGAATTCTGTATAAATATCAATGCTCATAAAACCAATCAATCTCTTAACAAAAATTATAAGTTGTCATTCCTCTCCTTTCATGACATTTATATTTTTCACACAGAAAGGAGATGGAGGAAAATTTATAAGCCGGTTGGACAAACGGCACGTGATTAAAAAAGGAAGCATGATACCATTCTGTCAAAAGGTGTGGGCTGGTCTTGGTTCCCCTTTGTTTGTCAGTTTCAAATTGTTTTGCTCAACATTTGCTTTTCCAATTTGAAACACCTTTATCAAATGTCAAATACTTGCGTATTATTATATTTGTACTTTATCTATGTTAGCTGTACTAGCTGTATGTTGCTCATGCACCTGTGTATTGTACTAGCATGTTAGAAATTCCCCGTGCTGTGTTTATGAGGGGTGCCCCAAAACCAGTCATTTCCTTACAACAACAGTACACTCTAATAACATATCAGGTGGAGACAACAATATGTACAAGATGATGGCTTTCTGAAATGCATGCACGCAATTACATAGTGCAGGCAATCTAGTTGGCAACAACTTTTTAGCTTCCTGAATCATGTACTGGAAATGACCTGAAACTCATTCCCTCGATACACCTGAATGTACACATGAGAACTACTTGTTAGTTGCTAAAGTGATTGGAATTCTTAGTTTGATAAATTGACAATGTTTCTTCTTTGGATGTTCAATCATAGGGTGGATACAACAATGAATTGTCACATAACTGGACCTATGCTTTGGTTATCAGTACATGATGCATCAGAAATCAACAGGTCTGGATATGCAACACATTTTTCCATGTTACTGTTCGAACTGATATTTTAATCCATTAAACCTAGCATTCGACTTGGCCCCTGAGAGGATAGGTGAGGAATCACTCTTGATCTGATCTATTGGGGCCTACAACTTGGCAAGCTTATGGTAATAATATATGTGTGTGCTGACAAAAAACTTGCAGTGGTAAAAAGAGGTCAAGGGATATCAGCATTAAAACTGAGCAGAAGGAACAAGATAACCGAACAGCCAACAACGAAGACAGCGTGATGAATTCTGAACGACCACACAAGTCCCGAAAGAGGAGTGTTGAGGAACGCTGATGCCATTGTAAGGTTTTATGAAGCAGTTGGTTTGAATACAAAATGCTTAGTTGATAGGATACTCATAGGAGAGAATATGGTCGTTGCAATTCAAGAAGTGGTATTTTTGCTGCTTAGTTCAGAAGGAAGCCGATTGTTTTCCAGTTTACAGCAGTAGACAGCCAAGCACACTAATTTCTGATGTAGCATCGAAAGTGTAGGATGATGTAAAACAAATCATGGACTGGATGTATAGGTCATTTATCTTATAGTTGCTCATGTTATCCGAGAAATCTACCTGAATGGAGTGAATCTGTCTCGGTCACATCTTGCTGGTGACCTTGCGCATCTTTCCGAAGAGGGAGTGCCTGCCCTCGGCGACGACCTCCCCGGTGGCGGCGTTGGTGATGAGGACGTGGGTGCCCGAGTAGGCGCCCTTGTGGGCCAGCACCCTGGCCGTGATGTGCAGGTGGTCCCCTGGCGCGGCCTGGGAGAGGGAGACGAAGGAGACGGACATGTCGACGGAGACCTTGAGGTGGTGGCCGTCGGCGATGGCGGCGGCGGAGCCGATCTCGTCCACCAGGGACACCACGGCGCCCGCGGCCAGGCACCCGGTCGACGAGTCCTGATAGTT
The DNA here is from genome assembly GCA_036346575.1 of Dendrocalamus sinicus. NCBI lineage: Eukaryota > Viridiplantae > Streptophyta > Magnoliopsida > Poales > Poaceae > Dendrocalamus > Dendrocalamus sinicus. Next base: position 78,600 of record CM070672.1, on the reverse strand, counting down.
GGATTGTTGGATTGGATTGGATTGAATTGAAGGTAACGAATTGAATTAGGGAAGGAAGAGAACACAAGAAGAGTACTGACGGTGAGCCTTAGAGGGACGGTGAAGGAGCAGGCGATGTGCCCCGGGTGGATGCGGTGGACGCGGATCCCGCGCAGCGCGAACCCCTCGAAGAAGCTCGACAACGCCGCCGCCGATGCCGATGCTGCTGCTGCTGCGGAGAGCGCGTCCACTCGCGCGCACTCGTCGGCGCTCACCCTCAGGGCGTCCCGAGCCCGAGCCGCAGCCAATTTCAATTTGTTGGAGTCTTCCATGGCCGAGACAAGAAAACTCCACCTGCCGCCGCCGCCGCCGCCGCCGCTTCTTGTTGGTGGGATTGAAGTTCAGAAAATTGATATTATGCCACTCCGTCGATAAAATGTCTTCTAGGCTTGTTGTTGGATTGGATCAATGGGATTGAAGTATGGAACGAGTCGGCTCGTCGGGGTCAAGCGACTTGACGCTTGCTTGCTTGCTTGTTGCTTCCTCCCACCTGAGTGGCAATTTCATCCGTGGAGGTGGGGGCTGCGGTAGAAGTGAAAAGAACATTAATGAATTCTATAATTTTAGCTCTTAGATCAAGAATAATTACAAGTACGTATAAGTACAGAATTTTATTTTAATATTTTAAATATTTAGTTTTTAGCGCAACAACTTTTTATAACACTATGCTATTTTTATTAGCTTTCAAATGAGTCGCAATTGCAAGAATACTGGATAAATCAATAGTGATTTCGTAAAAGAGTTTCAGAAATGCTAATAACTTCTCTGCAACATAACAGTGTTGCTCCGTCAATAGTATGTCGCCGGTATGGCTGTGATAGTACATGTGGATAAAAACAAAAAAATGTGGGCTTATAGGGAAAATGGAGTTCCACCTTATCGGCATGTCCACACCGAATTTTCCTAGATGTACACCCATCACAATGCAGTAATTCTTATATACTGTGATTCGTTGGTTAGAATTATTTACAAAAGAAATTACATCACGAAAATATTGAATATATGGATCCAATCTCTTTAAACCACATTTAACTATAAGATTAATAATATAGCGAGGGATAGATGATGTAGTAAGAAGAATTCGGCATATGTACTAAATAACGGGTAAGAATATCCATTGCTATGGAGTTTGCTGTAGCATTGTCTAAGGTAATTGCAAAAATTGTTTGTAAGACCAAAATGTTCTATGACTTCAATAATACATTCTGCTATATTCTCACCCGTATGTGCAATTAGTTTAAAGCATATGATTCTCTTTTCCAGTACCCAGTCATCATTTGTATAATAAGCGACTACACTAAGATAATCCTCACTAGACCGACCACTCCATATGTTCGAAGTCAAGGCCACCGAAAATGTATATGTTTTAAAGAGTTCTTTAATTTTATCATGACCATTATTGTGGTATTTAATTAAATCTCTAATCGTTGTCTGTCTAGAAATGTGAGAAAATATAGGATTATGCATAATTCTACTGTACTTTTCGAATGCTTCTGACTAACCAAAGTTTAAAGGAAAATCATGTGCGGCAATTAAAGGGACTAAAGATTCTTCAACTACCTCGGGATCATAATCCCAGTTATGTATTGCACCGTTGAGCTTGTACTACAGCTAACCTCATGGATATGCCTTGTTTTTTTTCACATCTTTAGGCATGTCTATGCAAGTGCCCTATTACATATGAAAATTTTACAGACAATTTATGATGACATAGTTTGCAAACAACAACTCTTAACTTGAGCTCCAACCATGTCTCGCTTCACTATCTTGTCGAAATCTTGCCACGCCTCTGTCGTGCTATGTTTGGATCTGTTTGCTCCAACAGTAGACATTTCTGCACAACCCAACTCAGATGAGACGAGGTCTCAGGGCACCAAGCCTGAGGCAGGCACAACTACAATTCACTCCTCCTGATTAAAAATGAGTTTACCAGATACATATTGAAATTGAGGAAGCATATTATACAGGGGCATTGTGCTCGGAATGGGACTGTGAATCTTTTAATAGCTGCAAATTAGCAGTGGTGCTTCTCCTGTCCTTGTTCTCTTCTGACCTGATACGAGACAGACCGAGATTTCTGCAGTAAGCAACGCACTCCTTACTCCATAGATACTGAGATTTAGATTTCAGGAACCCAACACCCAAACAACTCGGTTCCATCAGCACCAAGAGCCCCCCAAAAGAAAATACTGGCATGCTGCAACTGCAAGGCTTCTTCAACGACCCTGCAGCCTGCACCCCGTTTCCGGGTACAAACCTCAGACAGACATATCAAGTGAAACAATTTGTCTGGCCGTGAGAGGCACCTGATCTGATCAAATCGGAGAAAAATACATAACCATTCTGAGCACAAGGTTGCCTTGCCCTGCCCACCATACGTCAATGTGAACAGCCAAAATACAGCACCACATATTAATGTGAGCATTCGATCCAAGAGCCCCTAATGTTGCAAAACCATATATATACCAAGTGGAGTACAGCATCACTGCCAGAAATGTTTGTGCCTTAGTCTTGGCCTCTTGCTAACTTGAAATCAATTGACGAAAAACAAACATAGATATCTCATACAAGATTAGAGGGTGTAAAGTTAAATGATATACTCCACTTCCAGTTGGAAATAAGACCAAGTAAGGTATAACCCAACACAATCACCAGTTCAATTGCAACCCTTCTCAGCCTAAGAAAAAGTATGATTGTGATGATGCTAACATCTAAGCTATGCACATTGTAGCAAAGGCATGGAAGAAGAAGAAGAAGAACATAAACCTGCCTTCATCTCTGACCATTTACTGCTAGATCAGTACAGTCCAAGCGTGCTCCTAGGCAACGAATTGGACGAACGAGCAGGCCTTCCCTTCCTGGACATTCCATTCTGACTCTGCCGGCTGAATTGGCTACCTCCCACCGGATTTAAATGAGGAGGAATCATGCCATTGTCAACCCTGCAAGGCAAATACCTTGCACTCAAATTCCTCTCCAGTAAAACCTCATCCCTCCTCATCCTCCCTAAGCCATTTACATGAATCTCCACATTGCTCCTCCTCCCACTTGCACCAATTGCTGCGCTGCTAGCACTGAACGAGCTTCTCGCACTCACGCTACTATTGCACCTGAGCATCTGTCCATTGTAACCCCTTGCGCGGAGCTCAGGCCATGACTCTAAGAATGATCTGTCGGCCACACTGGCAGCTTCAGATTCCCTGGTGCTGCTCTTCTTATGTATAATACCCCAAATGTTCCACCCCTTGATCCACTTCTTAGATTTCTTTGCCGGCACACCCTTGGTGTGATCCTGGAATGCCGACTCAAAGCTCTCGGAGGTATCATCCCGGAGAGAATATGGTCCCTGCTCCCAGTGCTGATGATTGCCAAGAACGTTCTGGGCATGATGGTAGTGGTAGAACTCTGTGCCGATGGCTGGCGAAACCCTGGCATTGGCATTGGCACCAGCCATCATCCTGGGCAGCTCATTGGCATCGGAGAATGACTTGCGACCGGAGATGGACGACCGATCTAAGCTCCGACGCCTCCTGCTGGAGCTGGAGGAGTCCAAGTAGTAGTCCCTTGTCTGGGAGGAGCCGCCGGGCACAGCTTCGTCGTCTTCCTCTACAGGGATTTGGCCATCATAGCGTGGGATGGCCACATCCTCGACCACTGACAGCATCGGGGGCAGGCGAGCAAGCACAGGCCGGCCGCCGTGGTACCCGTCCCAGGAAGCACGGGCCCCCTCGTCCACCAGCGAGTACTTTGGAGCGTCAACCGAGATGCGGCCGGCGTCCAGCGAGAGGCGGGGATCCACATCGCAGGAGCGCCGGCCGAGCGCGTCGACGGCGAACTCCGACTGTGTGTCCCCGAAGCTGTGGTGCTCGTGCCGGCGGGGATTCTCCGGCGGCATGGCGGCCCTGCTAGTGGCGGGCCCCTGCTTCTTGAGCTTGTTCTTGCGGCGCCACTCCTGCCATCTCTTTCCCAAGACCCCGAAGGTGCCGGCCATCTTCCTGGAGGATTCTTGGCCGATGTGCTCTTTCATCGGCCTCCCCGTGGAGCCGAAATCCCCGATCTGTTGTTCCCCTTCCTCCGGGACGCACGGCGGTTCTTGGTGGAAGAGCGCGCCGCGGGCGTCGCAGGAGCGGCGCTGCGGCTCGAAGTAGGCGGCGGCGGAGCGGCCGTAGGAGAAGGACTTGCAGCGGCGGAGATCCGTGGGGTTTGGGTGGGAGGCGGAGGAGGAGGGAGGGTGGAGGCCGGCGAGGCGCTCGCTGAGGCAGGCGGGGCAGAAGCCTGTGACGGCGACGCCCGGGTGGAGGCCGCAGACGGAGGGCAGCGGCTGATCCATCGCGACAACCAAACTCACTCAACGCAGTCGCAGCTCCATTGATTCCTGGTTGCCTGCTGCTGCTGCTGCTGCTGGGACTGAGCCAGTGAGCGAGCGAGCGAGCCTTGGTCGATTTAGGAGTGGAGTGGATTTGGGAGTAAGACAAGACAAAACACTACTCCAAGAAGTCCAGAGGAGCAGCAGCACATGGAATGGAAGAGTGGAGGAGGAATCTACTCTTCTAGTGTTCTGATCTGTATTCTCCTATCAATCTACTACTGTTCTGCTGCTTCTCTTTTGAGCTGAGGCTGAGGCTGAGGCTGAGGCTGAGCTGGGCAGGCAAAAGAGACAGACACACTACTCACTCAATCACACTCAGCTGCTGCTGCTCTCCTTCACCGGTTCACCTCATCACCGGTGGCTCCCTTTCCCTTTTTTTCCTTTCTTGCCTGTTTTGCTTTACCCTTTCCCCATCTTGGACCCCCGTCGCACATTCCCATGACTACTCTTGTTTGCTGCTTTGCTTGTTTCCATCGCTTCTCTCTCCCTCCTCCTCCTCTTGTTTTTCACTTCATACATATGACTAGTTCATGTTCAAGCTCACACCAGTGACCAGACAAACAAATTTAACTGTATCTTCTGCAGCCTTCTCCATCAAAGGTACCTACCTAGCTAGCTAGCTGTAACGTATATATGCAGTATGTAATTGTATATTTCATACTTCAAATTTAGTGGCAAACCAAATCCCACGCAGAAGCCAAGAAAACATATTTAAACGGCCAGCTTATTGTGTTAGTCTAAAACTATTCTTCTATTTTTTCCTATCATTATTGGGTAATAAAACAAAACATTTAAGCATGCAGCTAGCTTAATGCACATTTGCATGTGCTGAGGAGGCTGAGACTACATATATATATACTGAGTTTAATTATATCATGAGCATCTTTCCAGAAGCCCAACTGCTGATTTTTTTTTTCGGCTTAAGTTTATGAACAAGTTCTAACCTTAACCTTTCATTTGAAGGGCAGAGATCATGGCTTGCAGTTTAAAAGTGATCAAGTGAACTGATGACACATTGATCGACATCTATATGTGGGTGCACGCTTGGTTTGAGGAAGGATGGAGAAGAGAATGCATTCAGCGGCAGCGTAGGTGCTGCTCGTTTGAGCTAAAATAAATTAACTTATAGCTGAAATTACATTGTAGTTACCTGAAATACATTGTAGCTAATGGTGACTTATTTGGCGTAACTAAATTTAAAAATTTAAAAATAGAAAAAACATATTAGTTCATCATGGATAATACAAACGAATACGAAAAAAAGAATCAACAAAAAAGCTCAAAAGACAAAAACAATAAAATTTAAAATAATAAAAAATAAATCAAAAGATAGAAGTTTAAGTTGAAATAAGCGAGACCTAGATCTAGTAGGTGAAATTGATGCATCGGCATAGCAAATTATGAGCTTGATGGACCAGGCCTAGTGCAGTGCAGGGCAACCCAACCATGACAGTGATAATAATATTCCCAAGAAATGCAGTGCATCATGAATGATAATGCCATGCATGCTAGCTTTCTTCTCTTATGAGCGCTCGAGCTGCTTACTTTGGATTGTAGTGCTCTGCCAGCTTCGAGCTGCTGGGTAATGTTGCTGTCCACCGTGCTATTCAGCACCATGATTGTAGCAGTCTAATTAATTTCCATCTGATCTGAAAGCAACAACACAAGAATTAACACGTGCAGCTGGTGAACTAAATACAATAACCTTGTATATATAGTTGTACATGTAACTGTTCGTCATCAAAGTTATCAGAATTACGATCTTAAATTAGATCAAAGATTCTTAATCATATAATCGATGTAGAATCTAAGATCCTATCCTATTATACTTCAACAACATTTTTAAAATCTACTTTGCATTTTAACACTTAAATATTTTTAAACTATGGAGTACTTCTAGAACTTTTGTTTAAAAAATATAGTGCAAAGGAAAGATCATTTGTTATTTACGCTAATTATAATGGACATAAAGAAATAAAAGGTAAAAATTTACAATTACAAGGACATATGCAAGTGATTATTTACAACAAATCACTAGAATTGGTATAATCGGGTAGGATTGTATAAAAATTTTGATCATAATTTTACAATTTTTTAGAACCACAATAATATTAAGATTTTACTAAATTTAAGACTCTACGATAGAACCGGGTCGATATAGTCAATCTGGATAGAAGAAATGTAAGATCCTATGACACCAGCATTCATACAATACCCTGATTGATGACTCCATGGCCCATGGAGAAACAAGGCAATGTAGTACTCACACACGAGGTGTTTGAGAAATTACAAGAAAAGATTATTGTTGCTAGAGATAGTTGCTATGTTTGGGCCATTGTGCACAATGGGCGGTGGCTCAGGGGAGAGGAGGGGTGGTAGTGGGCGGTAGTTGGGTGAAGAGGAGGGGTGGCAGCTCGAGGTGGGGCGGGCGGCGGGTGGGTGGAGTGCATGAGTGCACTGAGTATGCTGTGTGCATAGGATAAAACTGTTCAAGTTAACACCGTTCGGACCATCACGAATGGTGCCAACACCATAACACACTTTCAATGTAGTGGGTACCGGTATTATTGATATCTGTCTGCAAATATTTTCAATATTGCAATTGGTCAAATCATACCGCACATTATGCAAGTATTGTTGTACTGTAATATACATTTCTACATCTGTTCGCCTATCATGACCAACTACGCTACCCACATAGCATAACCCATCCTCATTCGCACCAACAACGCTCCCTTTCCTCCGACCCAATACACATCAATTCTCTATCATCACCCACGTGCACCGACGCCGCTCCTTTCTCGCTGCTTTAGCTCTCTCCCACTCTAAATAATTCCTAATGGGTTTCTATAATTTATATGACATACTGATTTAAATACCAATATACCAGTTCTAACAATGCATGTGAATTTCTAATGTACTAATGAAATTATATTCATTCGTAATAATCATAAATGTTACATAATAATGTTTTGCATAAAGCAAACTATTTACTCCGAACAAAAGTATTAACTAACTTTTAACAACTATAATTTTCTATGGATGCTTATTTTCTACATAATATTGACTAAATTTTCAACAACTACAATTTTCTACGGATGCTAATTTGCTATAGATGATAATTTTCTACAATTATAATTCTCTATGGATGCTAGTTTTTTACAACTATATTCACTGAATTTTCTACAAACTACATTGACTAAATTTTCTATGACTATTTACTTCATAACAAAGTTGTACTAATATTTTTTACAGCTATAATTTTCTATAGATCCTAATTATACACTAAACAAACTATTTACTTCACACAAAAAATTGACTATAACATACAAAAAATTTTAACTTGTAGACGTAGCATATTCTCTCCTTCTTTCTCTTTCTCTCCCTCTCCTTTCCTCTCTCCTCCTCTCCTCTCCTCTTCTCTTCTTTCTTTCCCTTCTATTTTCTCTCTTCTTCGCACGGCACAGTGTCAGCGGATGCAAATGGCCTAGGGCTCGGCCAAGCAGCTGATTTATATGCGCGTCCAGTCACCAAACGGTTGAGCAACTGGAATTTGTAGTCGCCCAACGGTTAGATGACTGGTCCCAGTCGCCTGACTACTTGGCGACTGCAATTATGTCGCCTAACGATCCACAGACTGCTTACGTGTTGCGCAGCCGTTGGGCGACAAGTTCCAGTCGCCCAATGGTGGGCGACTGGAGGCCATTGTTGTAAAAAATTTCGCTCGCGTATATTTCTATTATTTCGAATATATATATATATATATATATATATATATATATATATATATATATATATATATATATATATATATATATATATATATATATATATATATATATATATATATATATATAGGAAAATGATTCCATACTCCTATGAGTACGTACTCCCACTTTTCATACACTGCTTTAATAATGTTGTTACACTACTTTATCTATTTGAGCATACTATAGTAGTGATTATATTATACTCCAAAGTGAGTTCCATAAAAATTTCATAAAAATCTACTTTTTTATAGCATAATTTGCGTATATAGTATTTTTATGTATGAAAAGTGTATATAGCAAAAAATAATGTTTTCCAATAAATTTTTTCAACTAAGTCTTTTTAGAGTATCTTGGAATTAGTATTTAAGTATACCGAAAGTGATTAAAAGTTATAACATGTTTGTGTGTGTATTTGTATATGAAACATTTTTTGTATTCCTGAGAGTACATACTTCCACTTCTGATATAACAATTAAATAAATATTTTATACTTTTAATTACTTTTAGTATACTTGAATACTAATTTTAAAATACTCCAATACAACTTAGTTGGAAAATTTTCATTAGTGCCCTCTATGTTTTGCTATATACTTTTTTCCATGCATGAAAGAAGTATATACATAAATTATGCTATAAAAATGTATATTTTGACGAAATTTTTTATGGAACTCATTTTGGAGTATCTTCTAATCATTATTAGAATATAATCAAATAGATAAAAAGATATAACAACATCATTAAATTAGTATATAAGAAGTACGGATATATACCTACTCCAGCAGAGTGTAGTGACATGCCGCTGAGTACCGCTGTCTGGTATAGTACACTGGTGCAATGTATATGCTCTGTCCATGTACACCTTCGCTTTGCACCATTTCCCAGGATTTCCTTTTCTTTGTTTGTTTGGCTCAGCACTGATTTGTAGTTGTAGTAGTAACTGTTCACTGCTACCTCCAAACTCCAGTCCAAAGAATTCAGGGGCTGCAAAAGTGCCGATGCGTTCTCTCTTTTTTCCTTCTCTTTTCCTTTTTAAAATTTTAACAAGCGTGAAAGCGAATATATGATTCTCTTTTTTCTTTCTGTACGTGTGTGAAACAACTTTAGTTCTGATTCAAACTTGAATTTGAATGTGATTTAGCAAACCATCCGCGCCTTTCATGGCGGGAAGTAGAAATAGAAGTCTAGTTGCGTCGGTGAGTCATCTCTAACAAGCAAGACCCACTTGCTAATCACTTGGCATTGACTATATAGTTTAAAGGTAGCTTAGGCTCAAATTTCAGCGAGCTTCAGTTTTAGGGCTATTTTGTTGGAAGCAGAAAGATAGTCACACTTTGTCGATCTAAGTTTGATCAGATTAGGCTACTGTTTACTTTCCTAACCACAAGTTAGATATGCTAAACTTTTTTTGGCTATGCCCCGTACGTTATAGGCACAACTTTGACAAGTTAGGCAAAAATATTTGGCAAACTTAGGGCCGGTTTATAACTAAGTACCTGTTTGGTTCATAGCCACGTTCTGCCATACTTTGCAACATTCTAAGTTAAGAAAGGTATTTCAATGTTTTTCTCAAAGTGATTTGCACATCTTTTAAAGTAGAACTGAATAGTAGATAGTGATTACTTATCTCTTCGTGTGCTTTGAGATTTATGTCACATTCTTATTAGAGTGAAAAGCATGAAAGCATTACTCTTAAGTTAAGCACCTGTTTGGTTCGTATCCACACCACACATTTTTGAGTCATTAACGTGTAAGATCGAGATGGTAGAAAAGACATCTTGCCACATGTATGCGTATGAACCAAACGGATGTTTAACTTAATCAAACTTGGCTAATTTAGAGTGTAGCAAAGTGTGGCTATGAACCAAATAGACTCTTGCAAGCCTGCTTCAAGTGGCTTATAGACCGAAGCTTATAGCTTATTTTACATTATAGTTATTGTTAGCTTATTCTGTGTAGTTAAATATAAAAAATAAAAAATATGATATCAATATAGATAATACAAAGAAATAAGGAGAAAAATAAAACCAAAAAATCCCTAAAAAGACAAAAAAAACTATAAGCTATAAGTGAGAAGTAGAAACCGTATGTTAGTGGAAGCTTATTATGTCTGTGATAGATACCTGTCTAACTTATGGCTAGGCACTTGTTGCAAAGTGCGGCAATCTTTGGCTTTCGACCAAATGTGTATTGCTCAGGTTCCCTCTGTATCCAAAAGCTGAAACATCTATCATTAGCTTCTCAGAGGAGGCTGCCTTCTCGTTCAAGCGAGGCTCCCCATGCCCATGCGGGGGTGTTACAAGAAGAAACCTAAAATAAAGGAAAATTACGTGTTGGTCCTTGAGGGAAATCCCCGTCAACGAAGAAGTTGAACCTAAGGAGAAGAAGCAAGACAAGAGGGGTAAGTGCTCTAGAACAACCGACGGCACAAGATCCTTACCTAAGGGCATCTATAGTGTATGAAAAGAGGAGGTCTTAAGCCACCTTAAGGTCAACCTTATACATTACAGGGGTGACCTTAGCGGACCCTAAGCAAAAAAGCTTAAGGTGGTCCTCAAGCTAAAGACCTGGCCACAAGCATTAAAATACAATTTTTCTTTATCTGCTAAGTGGGACCGTCTTAAGGCCCCTTGGGTTATATACACTATGAAGTTGGTCTTAAGGTTTAGATGGGACCCACCTTAAGGCCCTTTGGGTTATATACACTACAGATGCCCTAAGAAGGTATCGACTCTGGCTCCCCAGAGCTCCGATCGAGGCGATTTATGCCAGCCAGTCACCGCAGCAGGTAAATCGCAACGGCAAGTGATCTAAACCTAGGCAGCTACTGCTACTACTGTCCCCCTTGTAAGAAGGGACGGGTCTTGCCTCCTCCTCATGGTGCTCTGCTCCCAGCCACATGGCAACGTTTTATTTGTCTGATAATGGCTTCTGCGTGCCGGCGTTCCTCTCCCCTATCGTTTTTACGCAGCCACTACTCGCCCAGCGTCAGCTAGATGCGATGGGTCACTTTGTTTTGTTCATGCTGCAACTTGCTCGTATTTCTTTTGTCTATGTTTTTTTGATACGACAGTGGATGATAGAGATATCGAGACGTGACAACGTATATGATTTGGGCTTAGAAAGCCATTTAAAAATTTTGTTTTAAAACACTGTCCTATTTATTTTAATTTTTAAAGATATCAAAAATTAAAAACCAAAAACGAAAAGTCAAAAGAGCATATCCAATCTACACACTACGTCTTACCATGTCTTCTTTTACGGATAGGTAAGTTTTATTTGGGCTCGAAGGTAGGACGTACACGGCAAGAACCATACCAGCCAGATGTGTGTGAGGGATGATACTTTGATGACTTCTTGGATTAGGACTTTGCTTCCCAATCATTTGCCTATGGGCATGTCAAATGGCCACTTCATCTTTGTTGTGTTTTGTCCGAGTGGAGGATGGTTTGGACTTCTCCAAGTTTCATTGCAAAGTTTTGGAATGAGAAGACACTGTCTACTTCACCAAGGATGAGAAGGCAAAAGGCCAATGCATCGGATTCATCACCAAATTGTACTTCACTATGAGGATTGGTAGCCAAATACTCCACCACAGCTTCAAGTATACCAGCGCTTGCGAAGACCTCTCGGTGCAAGGGCCATGCACAAATTTGTTCTATGCCTTTGCAAGCTATTCAAGATCAGTTTGTCAAATCTTATCCGGAGGATTGAAGAGCAATACATCGCTACTTCTAGTGTAGCCACACAGGAGGAAGCAATGGAGAGACCTCTTCCGCAGTTGTCAGTACCTCTACCTTTGCCCACACCACCCAGTTTGGAGGAGAGATGACGCATCACGAGGAACCGATAGGAGTATTTCTAGCATTTCATTCTAGTTGAAGCAAGAGAGTCGTCACCACTAGTTCGCAACTTGTGGGCTCCAACCATCTAGTGGTTGCCCACTATGAATTCTCAATATTCAACTTTGTTTCCAAGTCTACGGGCATTGGACCGGACAATCTCTAACATTGGTCGTCTCTGGCATCCGAGCGTTGGGCAACACCATGGTAGATGAAATTGCCATTGTTTGTAGGTTTCTTTGGGCCACCCCGTCGCGCCACATGCAGCTCGTGACCTCCATCGAGCAGTGCGTGGACTTGAAGACCCTCACAGTTGAAGACCTCGTCGGGTGGTACAAGGCCTACGATGAGCATGTCAGAATCGGCGCAAAACAAAGTGAGCATCTGTTGCTCACGCACGCACAATGGTAGACCCTCGATAAGAAGAAGAAGGAAGGGTTAGGCAGCGGTACGAGGAAGAATCGTGATCGTGGCGGTGGCCGCGTCAAAGTTGGTCATGGTCGTAGGGATGACCATGAGGACGACGATGATGAGGAGGACGACAATGACTCGTAGACCAATGAGTGAAGGTCCAACAAGAAGAATGTGAAGTGCTACAACTGTGGCATACGAGGGCACTTTGCCAGTGAGTGCTACAAGCCGAAGAAGGAGGAGGCGCATCTCATGATGGTTGACGCCGATGACGAACTAGTGCTGATATGAAGGTCGGAGTGAAGGTACTCAAGAATAATGGCAACAAGATTAGGGGGTGATTGTTGGAATTAATCTTGTTGTGTTGTTGTTAGAGGTCATATGTTGAGTACTCGATGTATTCGAGTATTGTGTAGTCGTGTCGAGTACTCGTGTGTTGAGTATTGTGTGATCGTACTCGTGTGTTGAGTACTATGTAGTCGTGTCGAGTACTTGGTGTGTTTGAATGCTATGTAGTCGTGTGTCAAGTGCAAGTCGAAGACCTGTAGTCGGAGAGCAGTCAGAGACTCCGGAGTCGGAGACCAGCTGTAGTAGTCGTAGTCGTAAGTTGAACTATGCAGTGGTCGTAATTGTAAGTCGAACTGCGCAGTGGTCGTAGTCGTAAGTCAATATGGTCGGTACTCGGCACAATACTATAGCAGTAGTTGTGCTACAATGGTCATAGCACAGTAGTCGTAGAAGTCGTAGTTGTAAGTTGAGCTGCGTGGTGGTCGATGGTCGGTACTCGTAAGCTACAGTACCGGTTGTGCTTGAAGATCAGTAGTACCGTCTGTGTGAGTGGAACTACCGGAGATACTGGTCGACAAGCCGTGGTTGTGAGGACATGGTCGAAGGACTCGTGAATGGACCCGAAGCAAAACCCGAAGGATTGTGTGCGGTCGTAGACCAGGCCAGATAGCAGTTAGTCTGCATATAACTGGTCGTGTCCACTAAATCAAGTATAATGGTTAGTGGAGCAAGTCATACAAATAGTGGGGAGTGTGCGAGTCATGGAGATCGTAGTTGGAAGAGTCGGGTAGTTTTAGCTTGTACACTTGTAATCAGAGTCTATAAATAGATGAGAAAATACTAAAGCAGGTGGCGGATTGACGCATTGCAAACTCGTGTGTCTTGATTTCGGAGAGATGTTCATGTGTGTTTTCGACCACCGTGCGTGTGTGTTAGGTTCCGTCCTTGGGCCAATAAGGGGAGCTCGACGATGGTGACAGCTTAGTTCGAGGAGGTTCATGGGAGGTTGGTGACGGAGACCGTGGGTGGCAGAGCGGTAGCGCATGGCAACAGTGAGCTAGGGACGATGACTAAGAGATTACGTCATGGTGGTGAGGAGATGCTAAAGGAACAGCTAATTTGGTAGGAGCGTGGACAGTCGAGAAGTTTTGAAGGTGGCTGAGGCTCATTGGATTTGGAGATGACAGCGGCTGTGCAACGTCACGTGGTTGGAGAAGAAGATGGTGGCTCTGGTGTGAGGGTGCACGAAGGAGCTGGCCATTGTTAACGATGCTTTTCCAGGCAGGCTGAGGCAGAGCCTTGTTTATAGGAGTTGAAGTTTGCGGCTGATAATTCATGGTGACCGGGCGGCTCGGGCCATTGGCACGGTGATGAAGCAGTGGAGACATACGACGAGAAAAAGGAATCACAGACACCTGCCTACTCGCGCTGCAGTCGATCCCAATTATTAATGGCGATGCAGCTGCAATTACAACCCACCTAGAAATTCCAGCAACCTGTCTCGGTGTTATACCGACCGACTGACTGACTGGTTTAGTCTTTCCTGCCTTGCCTGGGTCTGTTCTACTCTAGTTTCCATCTGCCCCTTGCTGCCCATTTAAATACCAGGGCTGTTACTGTAGTATGAGTGAACACGGACACATGCTCCTCCTACCTGCTGAGGAGCTGCTGAGGCACGCGGTGCAGCCCCCGTCTGCTTTATTACTCCTCCTACTGTCCTGCCTGCAGTTTGGTTGAATGGTTGGGTGGATTAATTTGGTGCACACACGCGCGTACACGAATAAATACGATCCTTGCCCCCATCTCCATCACGAGCCAGTCCACCATTACCAGTAGTACTGTATTGCTGCCAGAGTAGACCACCATCGCTCCGCTCTGCTCCGCTCAGCTCAGCCCTCCTTGTTTGTAGAGTGCAGACGAGAGAGACAGACAGAGAGATTCCCAATTCAGTCGACTCTCCCCCCCCCCTCCCCACCAGCTACAGCTCACTAGGTTGGTAGGTAGGTACCGGAGCAGATCAAATCAAGAACCGCCGCCGGCAAAAGATCGAATCGACCCGGCTAGCTAGGATGATCGGTGTTGCGCCGGCACCAGGTCGGCCGGTATTCGTGCTCTTCGGCTCCTCCATCGTGCAGTACAGCTTCAGCAACGGCGGATGGGGCGCCACCCTCGCCGACATCTACGCCCGCAAGGTACAAGCTAGTAACATTCATGGCTCGCCTCCCCTTCCCCTTCCCCGCCTGTCAATGAATTCCTCTCTAATACCCTACCTAAGTACACCTCACCTCACAACTCACTGGCTACCTGGATCACTCTTCACGGATGAGAAACAGCTGGTTCACTAAATCACGCCACCTCCCTCTACTGAACATATACTGCTCCTCCCTCGGTGCGGACAAGTATATATGATCTCTTTTTCTTTTTCTTTTTTTTTACAAAGCATGCAATCGAACTGCTCTAATTTTGACCGCTAGTTTATACTAAAAAGCTATTTAGATTGACCATACGGACATGGTACTACTACAATAGTGAAAAATATTTTCATAATTTCAATTTTTTTACTTATGTAAAAAGTGAGTATGTGATGAAGTCCAAAATGTCATATACCACCAATTGGGTTACTCCATGTTTTTACTGCTTCCATAGTACATTTGATTTGCCAACCCATAATTACTCACAATTGTACTGTGTTTTTACGGAGAGGCAGTGCTTCTTCGTAAATAACCAACAAACAAAATGCTACAAGTAACAGAATTTAGGGTCTGTTTGGAATGCAAGAATTTCACGGGATATTATTCAATTACTACACGAATCTGGAGAATTTTCCCCATTAACTGGATGGAAATGAGGAAATGTGATAAGGTTATGTTATCTTGTGAAAAACACACATCTGTAGAATACAATCGGCTGTGTTAAATATTTTATTGCCTGCTGACTTATTGTAGGTCTACAACTGTAAGTCAGAATATTTAGAACAGACATGAAAGTTTTTTTCTTTTTTTTGGGGGGGGGGGGGGGGGGAGGCGGATAGAGATCGTTTTAATGTTTTACATCTATGCTGTCCATTTTTTAAAAAAATTGGGGTTCTGGTCCCAACCACCCTGGGAGGCTGGGACTAGTTCGACCTGTAAGGCTGCAAATGACCTCTGTTTTGGGCTATTTTCAACAGAATGTGTATATTTAAAACATTTATATGTCGGAAAAACAAATAAAAGTTCAAAAAAAAAAGGACCAAGAACATCCTAGAAAACTAACCTATTTCTACCTGGTTTCCGGAACTGACCTGGGTCCTGGATCCTATACCTATTTTGAATTCTTTAACTTTTGCACAGAATCTTATCTGGCTTGAGTTAATCTGAACTGTTGATTCATATTGCCCTTATAAGAAACAAATACCTGCTACCACTATGGCTGATGATATTTTTGTTGTTCTCCATCTCATACTTGCTTTCGTTTTCTTTTCCGTCGAAGTACTGCTTTGTGTCATAATGGAAATCAAAGTGCTTGGTGTCGAAAAAAAAAATTGTTGGTGCTACAGATTTTATAGAATCATCAATAAGTCATTAACATTCTTAAAAAGATAACAGAAACAGGAAAATAAACCAGGATCAAACAATATCAGCTCTTTCGAACATGGCCATCAACCTAACAAGTAACAACGATATTGTCTTACTTCACTAATCGTGTGTCTGACTGTCTATCTGCAACTCATTCAGGCTGATATTGTTCTCAGAGGGTATATTGGTTGGAACTCAAGGCGTGCCCTTGAAGTCATCCACAAAGTTTTCCCCAAGGTATCTCATCCCATGCTCTCCTTAAGACCAGATCAAGTAACATGGAGAATTCAACTCATTGCATGGCTATGGGTGGTGGAGCTAAAAAATTGTGTTGGTGCACCATTGATGATTTCATACCATATTGATGCTTTCGTACCATTCACACGGTGCCACATAGGTAGAGAAAAAAAGATGTTAGTTTTTCTACAAGATCTGAACAGAGGGCATAGAATACAATTTACATCTAACTTCTTCAAGTACTATCAAATTGCAATGAAGTATAAGTTCAATGCAACGAAGTATAAATTCAATCAGAACCTATAGCTAGCAAGGGTATATACATAATTTTCAAAAACTTTGGGGGTGCCCATGCATACAGGGCACCATAGCTGGCTGCACCCCTGACCTGCAGCTAAGCTGTGACACCCCGGCCCATGTTGGCCCCATGTGTGTGCACATGAATTTCTGGGTTAGTCCCACCTTACTAGCTTATCTTGAGAAGCACTTACATGTAAGCCTAGGAGTTCCAAAGGTAGCACCCCGGTTAACCGTTTTGCGCGAAGCGAGGACGAAAGCGCAAGTGGGTTGCTACGTGTGCGTAGCCTATCCAGAAGGTGGTTAGGTCTGAGCCGGTTTGGACCTTAGGGCGTTACAAATGGTATCAGAGCTGACTCTCGCGGTTACATGGGCGCGTGCGGGTTAGGGCGCGCGCATATGGCGCATGGCGCGTGTGGACCCGTAGCGGACACACGGCATGGCATATGTGCTGGCACTGAACGCACAAACATGTGCCAAGAGAGGAGATCCTTATCATTTGCCCTGGTGTGGGTATGTTGGTCCGACGAGGACGTCGGGTCCTTTGAGGGGGGTGTATGTGACACCCCGGCCCATGTTGGCCCATGTGTGTGTGCACATGAATTTCTGAGTTAGTCCTACCTTGCTAGCTTATCTTGAGAAGCACTTACATGTAAGCCTAGGAGTTCTAAAGGTAGCACCCCCGGTTAACCGTTTTGCGCGAAGCGAGGACGAAAGCGCAAGTGGGTTGCTACATGTGCGTGGCCTATCCAGAAGGTGGTTAGGTCTGAGCCGGTTTGGACCCTAGGGCGTTACATAAGCTGATAACTCTTATTTAAGCAATAGCCTCTTTTGCACTGGTTAATGCACTGCTCTTCTGAGAAGAGCAGATCTGCGTGTACCCTGGTCGTTGATCGCCATTAGCCAGGCTAGCTGTCATATATTGGCACAGTTTTGGAATGATTGACGGTGCTCTTTCAATGTGTCAGAAATCCTTTTTTGAGTTCAAAAGGATTTCTTACCTAGTAATTCTCCACATAAAAAATCTATAGAGGTGCCAAGTTCCAATAGTATACTCTTACTTTTGCAATGGAAGATGTGAATTCACATTATCCTAAAAAGTTGTTGATTGGTTGCAACCTTTTTCATTCTCATCTACTTATCTAATATTCTAATGTAAGTGTGTACCAGATTGTTGTACATGAAAAGGAAATACATGGAAAACCTTTTTGCTCCCCTGTGTTAGCAGTGTTAACCTCCCAAGATTACGATCTTAGAGAAGATACTTGTGATTCTAGAATCATCTGTTTTGCGATTAAAAGCATAGATGGTGGTTTGCCAAATTAATAATTTAATACCCTCCATTTGCCGTAGGATTCACCAGTGCAACCTTCTTTGATAATAGTTTACTTTGGTGGCAATGATTCCATTGCTGCCCACTCGTCTGGCCTTGGACCTCATGTGCCGCTTGAGGAGTACATAGACAACATGAGAAAGATTGCGGAACACCTCAAGGTACAACATGTATACAAGTCAGATTTGCATGCTTAGGCTGTTTGTATGCTTGTTTGACTGCTGCCTTTATGTTCAGAGCCTGTCTGAGAGGACACGTGTCATTTTCCTCAGCTGCCCACCGCTTAACGAGGAGATGCTCCGGAACTCAACCAGGTGACAAAGGATCATCTCTACTAGGATATCTGCATTAATCTAGTCTAAATTGAAGGTAATCTTGATGTTACAATTAATGCATTGCTGAGGCTGAGATGCTTGCCTTGCCTGTGTCTTGTCCTGAAATGCATGCAGCACTGTCCTGAGTGAGATAGTGCGTACAAACGAAACCTGCCGTCTGTACTCTGAAGCCTGTGTATCTCTATGCAAAGAGATGGACCTGAAGGTGGTTGATCTTTGGAATGCTATGCAGAAACGGGATGACTGGGCGACGGCCTGCTTTACGTGAGTGCGCGTGTTCATCTGTCTCTTTACTTTTCCCGGCCGGTTCTTCCTACAAACTCTGCTCTGAGAAAAACAGGAATTCTGAATCAATGTTTACATGCAGTGATGGTCTGCATTTATCTGAAGAGGGGAGCAAGATAGTTGTGGAGGAGATCCTGACGATCCTGAAGGAGGCAGACTGGGATCCATGCCTACACTGGAAGGCGATGCCGACGGAGTTTGGGGAGGACTCGCCCTACGACCTTGTTTCCTCCAGCGGCCAATCCACCGTCAACCCCTCCGAATGGACCATCCACAGGAAAATACCATGGGACTGACTTGACTCTCTCCATGTCTCAGCTGAAGCTTCCAGCTGCCTGACTAGACTAGCTAGTAATTAACTAGCATCCCTATATTATATATATGCTGGTGATCGATGGTCTATTCATCATGATATGACTGATGGATGGATGGATGGACCATGCATGCATGAATGGACGAAGAACTTGATAAGATCGATGTTGTAGGGATCGATCATGTCGAATCGTGGAATAATAATGAACTGAGAGGAATGCTGTTGAGTTGGACGCGGAGTTGTGCTGAGAGTGGATGGATCATGGATATTATGTGCAGCTCGATCGTACGATTTTTAAACTGTTTCTTTCCCTACTAGGTATCGATTGAACATGCATGTATGATTATCTAGCTACATATTATAGTTCGTCCTTTGGATTTTGGACTCGAAGAAAAGGCGTCTTGGTTGATAATTGTTTAAGAA
The DNA here is from genome assembly GCA_036346575.1 of Dendrocalamus sinicus. Taxonomy (NCBI): domain Eukaryota; kingdom Viridiplantae; phylum Streptophyta; class Magnoliopsida; order Poales; family Poaceae; genus Dendrocalamus; species Dendrocalamus sinicus. The sequence goes on along the minus strand of CM070672.1, from coordinate 59,104 downwards.
TAGGCTGTATCCTCCTGAAAGTGCCTTGTTTTCCCTTGAACCGCTCTCTCTTTGCGGCAGGGGCTCACCTTTCTTCGGTTCTGCCTGTTTTTTTCACTATCCAGTAGCTACTAGTTTGGTACTGCAGAAATGTAGAATCGCATGCAAGAAAGAAAGGTTCCGGCTGAGCTGGAACGGCGGGTATTTGCAAGCGAGTGCGAATTGATATTGTTGTTGTCATCTCATCTGATGATTCTGTCTGTATATTTACTGACCGGATCACGGATAATTTTGATTAGGCTGGTTAGGTAGGAATTAAACTATATATTTCATGTGAAAGTTTTGCAAAATCTCTAGACTCCGAGTAGCAACCTCAGCAGTAGTGGAATTGGATTTGAACTTCAACTTTCACATGTAATATAAGAAAACTCAATATTAGTAAAAGCAAAACTGAGCTCCTGGATGTACTTTAGGATATATACTAGCAATCTGTGTCTTTTGTTGCGCATGTTGGCTAGTGTCCCATTTGACTATGAACAATCACATTCTGATGCTTGGCCAACTTGCCGGCATGCAGTGGCCTCTGCCGTTAAAGCATTTGGGACGTGAATACTGAAACAACCAAAATTTTGAAAATGCAAAATTGGATTTGATTTCCTTTTCCCCCTTGCCAATCTCCTCCACAACCATAATCTCCACCAATCTCAAAGCAAAACACCCCTTAATCCCAGTCATCACGGCGTCATAACGGAGAAGCGGGATTTTCCGCGAGCATTGTTCATGTCCGGCAAAGCGGCGCCGCCCGATTTTCCTCTGCGCCGTCGCTCCTAGCCGCCAGCGCGCGCTCACCTCTGCCGGCTCCGCCCACTGCCGATGCTGTACCCGACCATAATGCGCCACGACATCGCCACGACCGTCCGCCAGCGTGGCGACGCCGTCGCCGTCCGCGCGCCGCCTCGCCGCCGCGCCTCTTCCTCTCACGGCCGACCTGAGCGTCGCCAGTACCTTTTGACCGCCGCCTTGTACCTCCTTATCCAGCTGCCTCCATCGGGGAAACCACGAGCTGCCGGCCTCTCCCGAAACCGCCACCGCCATCCCGATATTTTCCCCTTCCCGGCGCCAACCGCCATACCCCGCCTATTTAAACGCTCCCGGCCCTCCATTGGATCCTATGGGCTCCCCTGAAGCTCACTGAACTCCCCAGAGCTCCCCTTTCCCCTCCCATTACTGGTAATCCCGAAAAGCCCCAAATTGAAGCCCTAGAGCAATGTCGACCTTCCCCTCCTCCTCATTCCAATTCCCTCCGCCTCTAGCATCCCCATGACCATAGAAACCCTCCCCAACCTCCACCTTGAGCTCCCAACCATCCCTCTTCCCAGACAGTGAGCTACCCCATAACCAAAACCGCCACCGTGGCCGACTCAACTGGACATCCCGAGCTTCGGCCGACCCTTCCCCAAGCTCCCCTGAACCCTAGTGATGCTCAAAAGCCATCCCAATTGCCCTAGGAAGCTTCCACTCGCTCGCAACTTCAAAAGAACCGTGAGAAGGGAGGAGCTCGCCGCCGGCGAACGCCGCCTCCGCCGGCCTTCCAACCACCCAAAACGGACTCCCCTCACTCCCAGGAACCCGACGGTGCCCTCCTTTTGCGTCGCAAGTCACCAGAGCTCCGCCGCCACAACGCCACCCTTTCCCCTGCTCCTCTGCGCGCGCGGGAATGCGAGGAGGAAGAAGAACAGTGCCCTTAGGCACTGTTCACCCGACCGGCCGCCCGACGTGGCTGGACCGAGCGATGCCGACCGCGTCGCCGCGCGCGCGCCAGCGCAGCGCGCCGCCGCTTCGCCGCCGCGCCCGCGTCCGACCGAAAGCCGCCCGACGCGACTCGGCGGACCCATCGGCCGCGCCCGTGCGTCGGATCGAGCCCGACCAACGCGGTTCGGTAGTCGGCTTCGCGAGCCCGAGGAACGATCTGAGCCCGAGGAACAGTGCTAGCCCAAAACCCAAAAATGCATATTTATACTCCCGGATCCGTTTGAGCACGCTAACCCAAATCCAAGGCCCAATTCCCCATATAGCCCTCCTATAACCCAATATCCTCATTTTAATGGAGTTTTTCGGATTTTCTTTATTATTTTATTTCTTTTATTCATTGCTCAACCCTTGGGCATGAATTAATTTATTTTGTTTGCCTTGCGATAGCCTCCGAGTCGACATTCGCGGAGCCGGAAGGAGAAGTCGAGCCAGTCCAACCCATCAAGAGTACGAGTTAGTTGAAATCACCGATCCGCAAGGCAAGTCGCACATATTTTTGAACATATTGATCCTACATTTCCGAATTATTTATCTACATGTACTTTCATTATGTTATTTTCATTCTGTTATTTTATGTACAATAAATGCTTAGAATGACATGATATTAGCTATGTCCTACCACCAAAAGCCCAGTTTAACTTGATGGCCATATTCACCTTGACAAACCTAGTTACATAAAATATAAGATTGATCATATCATTGTAGTTAGGGACATCACATATTTATACCGTTAAGACCAGTGTTGGTCTAGAGTTTTGGACAGATTGGAAATAGGATAAGTGATGACCGCAGAGATGGATCCGAGATCCTTATCCTATGGTGGAGGCTGGTTGTGGATTGGTGGCGATGCAGTGTGTCCGAATATGGGTTTGTGTGTGGTTGATGCCTCGATTAAAATGTAAGGACTAGACCCTTATCTTTGAGTAACGGACATAGTAATCGCCCAACCACAAGCGTTGATTTGGTCAATCTTGACTTATTCAAACTGGCTTAGTAGCTGCTCAACTTCAATTGAACCTCTGCAACCGGAAAGGGGAGTCAAAGGTGAGTCCAGTATGGGAGGTGGTTAACCATACAATCAGTGGGAGCTGCTATGAGTCGGACGAGATCCGTGGGGTCATCCGAGCTCATTGGGATTAACACCTCTTGGCGAGTCTATACAAAGAATTGAGCGATGAACATCCTTGTTGTCTTAACCCTTTAGCGGGGTTAAGGGATCTTGTGGGTAAAGCAGGCAGCTTTGCAAAGTCATGACAAATAGTATTCGAATACGTGTGCTTCCAGTGAACGGTTGTGTTTAGTGGGTGAATCCAGATCAAGGCATAAGTAGCTTTGGAATGGTTTGGTAATATTGAGTAATGATATTTAAGCTTGAGAAAACCCCATTTACCTTAATGAAGTCCATTTTAAAGGCTTTCAAATGGTTCCAACTAAAATAGCATCCACATAAAATAATAGACTTGAATCCCTTTTACTTGATAATCCATGCATGTAGTTATGGATAAGTTCCGTGTGACTTGCTGAGTACGGTAGTTGTACTCATACTTGCTAAAAACATAAACAGAAACAGCTAATATCGAAGAGGCTGGAGAAGGCGAGGAGGTGATTCTGTACGAGGTTGATGAAGCGTGGAATTAGGATCGTTCTTCGCTTGAGCATGCCTGTGGTTTCTTTTGTAATGTAACTAAGGACAGTTGACCCTACTGTGACTCTTGGCTTTCGCCTCTATATTGTAATAAAGTTCGCTTTTGCTCTTAAGCTTGTGATGGCAATGTTATACACTCGTTGGATAAACTCGCAGTTGAACAGTCCTGGGCAGCTGCGAGGGTTTCATAACACTCCCGGAAACAGGGGTGTTACAAATACTAATATCTTAGCCATCTCAATGCTGTGCGGCTCTAGTGAAGCCACCTTGGTCGTTTCCAGCAGCTGAGATGAGCTCCATGTAAATAATCCGCTCGCGTTTTTAAATGCCCCATCCACATTTACTACTTGACTTACTTGACTAGCTGAATGCCCGTGTGTTACAATAAAAACCAAAATTTATAGTAAATATCATACATGTTAAGTCCAATTTGTGGGCATTTCATTGTCTCTATAGACTGGATTGGTTCTCACACCTATTAATAAACTCTTATTAATACTCTTACTGGATTACATTTGCCCTTGATTCTTCTAGTTAAACTAGTTGATTGCCCATGTGTTGCTATGAAAAAAATCATAATACTCACCTAGACGTCAAACCATCTTGCCATGTGCTTGGGTTGTGTCAAGCCATCAACTCCATCGGGACTTGGTTAAGGCCCGTCTTAGCCCACAACGTGCCTCCGCTCACTGTGCTCAACCTACGACATTCTCTCTGTTCCACCGCTACACTCAACTGAGCTCCGTTTTGGCCTATGTTAAACCTCCACTGTCATGAAGTGTGAGCGGTGGTTGTTATTTTTTTTATAGGATTTCATTTTATATATGGTTGAATGAGGCAAGACACAGCGCGTGCGCTAGGCTGACAAAGCCTTAAAGCCTATGCATTGTGGTGCCCGTTTTGCTTGCATCTCCACTGCAACTCGCATGCTCAAGCGACCGCCCCACAGCAACACGAAAGCCTCCTCGTCTCTTGTTATGATCTCATCACTCATCAGTTTTAATTAGACGCAGCTATGGGCTACATCACACATCAAAGAGGCCTACAAATTAAGATCAAATGGAGCATGCGTGCACACGTTTAACAGAAGCACCAAAAGACGAGTGTGCTGTTAAATTTAGTTATAGCAGGAGATAAGCATGGGGCTACTGCCAACAATCTAAGCTCTATGTACATGGAAACTTGAAATCTAAAAGAAAGACTGATGAAGTATCGTTTTATAGGAAAAATGAATGAGGAGCTCCAACCTAAATTGCCAATACTTTAACATAACATGATTTATACAAAAATGTTATTTGTTCTCAAAGAAAAAGATTACCAATTTATGGATGATTCTCTCTGCAATGTAAAAGGACGGGCTTATTGATTCTATATCAAAGAGGTCAAAAACATCATTACGAAGATAAAGCTAATTGTAGTCTCCAAATATTAATAAGATGATGTACATATAATGTCATTAGAGAACAGGGGTGGATTCAACTAATTAATGCTTTAATGGTCCTGAATATGCCAGAACAAACAACAGAATCATGTAGAACCAGCAATCTATGTTTACTCGTTTCATAATACTTACATATTCATCCAAGAATGCTAGAATATATACTTCTTCAGTAGGTAAACCACCGAATGAAATAAACACACACCACAAGTTACACAAGTAAACAAGGCTCCACATAAAAATCATAATTTTTAAACCTCAGTTTCTATATCTAAAAATTATTACAAAAACATTTTGAATATATTTTCACAAATAAATAGAAAATTTGCATTTATTTATGGGCAGCACCATTTTTCTGTACTGTACCACCATGCGATCAGGGACCACATGTATCGCCGGAATCATGCGGTCCTTGACCACATGTCTCCCCAAATCATGCTGTTTCGGACCGCATGATGCTATAATGACAAGTGGTGCGGTCTGGGCGCTTCCAATCTGCACTATTTGAGTGCCACGCTACCAGTCCGCATCACTGCACACACATCATCTCACCGGAGACCTACGCTCGGAGAGTGGGCTAAAATTGAAATTACTCGCGTTCAAAAACTATATTTGGTCTTTCTGTATCCAACAGAGCCAAATATGCCCAAATCTCCAGTGAATTGGAAAGGACGGGAGGGAGAAGAGTTACAGTGCTCTGAGATCCGTGACTTCACTCCACGGGCCAGCAATCGGGAATGGGGCTTCCCTATCCCCCTCTCCCTATTCCCTCAATCTAAACCACTCAAATCTCATCCAATGGCTAGTTTTTTTATATTTTCACCATTTTTCCATCCATCATAAATAATAAAAAAAATACAGAAAAAATAAAATTTATTTTTTTCTGTAAAAAAAATATAATAAAAAATAAATTTTATTTTTTCTGTATTTTTTTATTATTTATGATGGATGGGCAAATGGTGAAAAAAATTAGCTATTGGATGAAATGTGAGTGGTTTAGATTGAGGGAATAGGGAGGGGAATAGGGAGAGGGGGATAGGGAAGCCCATTTCAGCAATCGGGGGAAAGGCCTGCGAGGAGGAGGCGAGGCGATGAAGGCAGATAATTTCTTTCCCTATCCCCGTCGGCGTCTCCTCTCCTGTTGTTGCAAGCGGCCGAGCCAAGACTCAAGAGGATGCGGCTCCCGGCGGCGGCCACCCTCCTCTTCCGCCCGCCGCAGTCGCTCCCTCACTGCTGCCTCTCCTCCGTCCAACACCTTCCCTTCGCCCGCCCATGCCGCCACTCCTCTTCGACGTCCACAGCCTCCTCCCCGCTTCCAACACTGCCATCTTCTACTGGACGCGGAGGCGGAGGCGGAGACGGAGGCGGAGGCAAGGCCGCCCGCCGCCGCGCCCGCGACTCCCCCGAGGGCCTCCTCAAGCATCAGCTCGACATGTGCTCCCGCAACGCAGACCTCGCCACCGCCCTCAGCCTCTACGATGCCGCCCTCTCCCCTGCCTCCCCCATCCCGCTCTCCCTCCACCACTACAACTGCCTTCTATACCTCTGCTCCACCGCCGCCGCCTCCTCCCCCGAGGCCGCCCAGCGAGGCTACGAGATTTTCTCCAGGATGGAGGCCGACCACGTCGAGCCCAACGAGGCCACCCTCACCAGCGTCGCCCGCCTCGCCGCTGCGCGCCGCGATCCACCCATGGCCTTCTCGGTCGTCCGACGCATGGCCGCCGCCGGCATCGCGCCGCGCCTCCGCACCTACGGCCCCGCCCTCTTCGCCTACTGCGACGCAGGCAACGCCGACGGGGCAAGAGAGGTCGAGGCTCACATGGACGCCTCCGGCGTCGTGCCCGAGGAGCCCGAGCTCGCCGCGCTGCTCCGTGTCAATGCTGACAAGGGGAGAGCCGACGAGGTGTATAGGGTCCTGCACAGGACGCGCGTGCTTGTCAGGCAGGTCTGCGAGGCAACCGCCCAAGTAGTTGAGGCCTGGTTTGGCTCGGACGCGGCGTCGGAGGCGGGGTTGGACAAGTGGGACGCCGACAAGGTCAAGGAAGGGGTTGTGAAGGGTGGTGGCGGCTGGCATGGGCAGGGCTGGCTCGGCAAGGGGCAATGGAGCGTTGGGCGAAGCGAGATGGACAAGAATGGGACATGTCAACGGTGCGGGGAGAGGCTTGTGTGCATAGACATCGATCCATCGGAGACGGAGAGCTTTGCCAAGTCGCTCACTGAACTGGCGTGCAAGCGGGAGGTCAAGGACGATTTTGTGCTGTTTCAGGTTCGGTGTCCCTTCTTTCACTGAACTTCGCAAATTTATTTCCAATGGAGAAAGGATTGCTTCACAATCTTTCGTTCTGTTACTTGTGATTTATAACTGCATATCTGCTACATTGTAAGCTTCTCTGTCTAATTGAGAACCTGATATCTGCAGGACTGGCTCCGTCGCCATGGACCATTCGATGCTGTTATTGATGCCGCTAATGTTGGCCTCTACGATAGTAAAGCTTTCAGTTTTTCTCAGGCAAGATTAAGAAGACGTTTGTCATGCAAAGCAGTAAAGCTATGATCCGATTTTTCATGTCACGCAGGCAGACAAACAGCTAATACTGTCAATTATGCACCATGCTTTCCTTGTAGGTGAACTCTGTTGTAAATGGCATACGGAGAATAACTAAGTCAAAGAAACTGCCACTGATCATTTTGCATAGGAGCCGAGTAAATGGTGGTCCTGCAAAAGTTCCATACAATCAGAAGCTTCTACAGAGTTGGCGGAGCGCCGGAGCACTATATGCTACTCCTCCTGGTTCCAATGATGATTGGTGAGGCCATGTTTCCTGCTTGACATAACTACAGTAAATTCATCTGAAGAAAAAGCATTATTACCTGTTTTGCCTACCAAAGGCTAGCTGGTTGTTGTGAACTAGCACAATAATGGGGTAAATGTCCATCGGAGAGAGGTCGGGCGGTGACGACTTGAAGTAGAACAGCGCTAGGTGAAGAGAGCATCGATTGAGGGATGAATAGTTTTAGAATAGCTGGTCAAGAGAATGGCCACAGCTGGACCTTATGAACTAGGGACTTATTTGTTCATCTTTGCTTGATTCATAATAGATAAATGCTATCCCTTTTATATGGACGACCTGACTTAACACGTAAGAAATAATTTATAAGAAAACTTATCTCTAACAATTCAATTTAATAATAACTTGCTTAACTAATAGATAATATCAAACACCTAATAGATTGATTTTTAAATAACAAACCATACCTAATATGCGCGGCGCTACAATACTTGCGCGCTACAGTACCCGCGCTACAATACTTTTCCCGAATATTAGACCTTAACATTACACCCTTCACGGTGAGGCATCTTGCCCTCGAATTGTGGTGTGGTCACGGTTGAAGACCTTCTGCTCTTCGTTGTTAGCTTTCAATTTCTTCAAGAGATGGTGCGGCACTGGATGCTACGGTGAGTGGCTCTGATACCAATTGTTGTGAATTAGCACAACAAATGGATAATCATCCGTTGGAGAGAGGTCGACGGCGACAACTTGAAGTAGAACAACGTTAGGTGAAGAGGGCACCGATTGAAGGAGGAATAGATCTAGAATAGCTAGTCAAAGGAACGACTACAATTAGACTTTAGGGGCTTACTTATTTATCTTTGCTTGATTCATAATGGATACATGCTATCCCTTTTATAGGGATGACTTGACTTGACGCCTAATAAATAATCTATAAGGAAACTTATCTTTAACAATCTAAGCTAATAATAACTTGTCTAACTAATAGATAATACCAATGTTCAAGTAGGCGCTAGGCGGGCGGCAAGCAGGGGCTTAGTGTCTAGGCCGCCTAGGTGGGGACTAGGTGGGCATAGGCCGCTGACTTTGGCATGGTGCACTACGGGCGATATCAAGACATATGTGATATTTGGAGAAAGAATATTGTTACTTCGAGTAACTTGTAATGTTGTAAATTCGATAGATGATGATGGACATTTTATCACTTGATGTAAATTCTTGATGTAAATGCTTCATATAAATTGTAAACCTGCACATTAAGAATTACGCAATGCATGCGATTCTTTATATGTGGATAATACGATACAACTATTGTTCTTTAGACTTATATGTAAGTTTAAAAGAATGAAAGAAATAAGAAATGACTGCAAGACAATAATACATAGTCACAGAGATAAAATAAAAATATGCTCGTGACCCGTTGGTGGCCATCTCTCTCCAATATCTTGCCGTCGCTCACTCCCTCTCGGCCTCGCCATCTCCTGTTTGCGCGACTCCAATACTCCACCAATCTCGCCGAGTCGTCGGCCAAAATCTCACCCTTCTCGGCTCCCTCCCTCGCTTTGCATTTCTCCCCTGGTTCCTTCTCGGCCTCCACGGCCCTCGCCGGTCTCCGCCCTCGTGGGGTTGTCTGGCCGTGATGGCACGGCGGTGGGAAGGCAAAGGGGGAGGGGGACTGAATGGGGAGGCGGAGAGGCGAAGGGGGAAGGGGAGGCGGAGAAGGCGAAGTAGAGGGAGAGGCGGAGAAGATGGCGGACGGGCACTGGGGCACGGGCAAAGGCCAGAGGGAAGGCAAGTACACAATGAAGAATGGGAGGAGGGAAGGCGGAATGCACCTGGGCGGCTGGGCGAGGTGGAATCCGGCGAGGAGGCGAGATGCTGTTTATTGGCGATGATGAGGCCGAATCCGGCAAGTCGGCGGCGGCAGCCCAGTGCACGCGTGCAAAGAAAGCCTAGGTCCCCGTGCAGCGCCCTTGGCGGCTTGACTATTGGTATTTGGACTCCTTTCCCTCCCTCTATTATATACCCTATCTCTGTTCGCCTAGCATGCCTAGGTGGTGACACGCCCGCCGCGGCCGCCGCACAACCGCCTGGTCAACCTCCCCACCCAGGCTGCCTTTGGCCAACTACGACCCGCCTCGCTGCCTAGGGCCCACGCACCCGATTTTCTCCTAAGGCCCGGTGGGCCTCTAATCGTTGGATAATATCAAACATCTAATAGATAAATTTCGAAATAATAAACTATACTCGTGAGCTACAGTACCTGTGCTACAGTACTTTTCCTTAATATTAGACCATAACATTGGTAGTAGGCTCTCAGTGAGTAAGCAATGTGCCATTTACAGTACTATGTAAATTTCACTAGATGATGGTGAGAGATGCCGAGGGAGTGATTTGGGATATAATTATGCTTGCTTCCGTAATTGATGGATTAATTTTTAGCCTTGAATTGTTCTCTAGGTTTTCCACCTCTGCAAATCGTTTATTTCCTATTCTATTGTAGGTATTGGCTGTACGCAGCTGTTAGTTGTCGGTCATTGCTTGTTACAAATGATGAAATGCGGGACCACTTGTTTCAACTGCTTGGCACTAGCTTTTTTCCCAGATGGAAAGAGAAGCATCAGGTTTGTTTCTCATCTGCAGAACTCAACCATGAAGTCTGTACTTTCTAGAATGTTGAACAACCCATTAAATACAGTTTCTTGCTCCGAAGTTTGTTTCTTAACTGCTGCTCCGTTTTAATGAGATGATGCAAAACTTGCTCACAAGTTGAGGCTCAGTGGTGAGAGGCCTGAGGGCTATTGTCCCTTTGTTGGACATGTCATATGAGTAGCTTTGATGACATGTCCAAAAACTTCCCCTGAATTAATTTTGCTCTTGTTTCTTTCAAAATTTCTATGTAAAGAATCCTAGGCAACTCTATTCAGGTCAGGCTAACATACCCGGGGCGTGGTCCTACTTTTCATTTGCCACCACCTTATTCAATTGTTATTCAGGTGATTAATCGAAATCTGGACCAAATTTATTCCCCCTCAGTATCACTAATGCGTGAATAAATGCTGAATGGCCCAACAAATGGTGCTATCGTTCTTTGATGTAGGAATCTGAAGATGGAAGCTGGCATGTACCAACAACTACTGGTGATGATATTGAAAAACCACGGCAGTGGATTTGTGCTACTAGGAAAAGATCAGAGGAATCATCTCAGCAACTTGCAAGGTCAAGTTAGATGGGCTGTTAGGCTTTGCTGGATTGGATTCCGTTATTTATCGGTATATGACCTCACGGGGCCATGCGTGTACCAGAAGTATGAAAATACTGAAATTTCGGCCTGAGGCCTCTGTCTTTATTCCAGTTGAGTTTTGAACAGTAGTTGCTCTTGAGATTCAGGGAGCAGTTGAGCTGACCAGTACGTGTGAAAAAGCACATGGTTATTAGTAGTGAGCACTGAGCAACCATGGGATGTTGCCCATGAAAATTTTGCTGTAACATGACTAGTGTGATTACTGTCTGCCAATGCGGATGATTAATTAGCTGAAATGTGGTGCATGTAGGGTACCATGGATGATGATATTTAGACTACTAGTAGTGAGGCATCCTTATACTCTCTGAATTGTGATGATGGTTTACACAAACTGATGATAATTTTAGTAATGTTAATTTCGCAAGTGCCAAATTAAGAAACTGGAGAATAAATTACTAGAATGTAGGCCAGTTAGATTAAGGCATTTCAGTTTGCTGCATTTTGTTGTTGAAATGTCACCCATCCTTCTAGATTATTAGTTCAAGTCTGTTGTACTATACATGTTATAATATGTGGTTTTTGGTTTGGTATTTGACTATTCTTCACAGGAATTAAGAGAACCGATAAAGCCATACCTTTTGCGAGGCAAGTTAAGTGTTCCTTGACTACGTTGCCCAGATACCCTGATACAGATATAGATATGTGATACGGCGATTCGCCATTTTTCTAAAAATGCCGATACGATGATATGCGTGTGTGTATACACACACACACTATTATAAAAATGGGAGTTGGTGGTCGTCGGTCCATTCTTCTCACCCGTCCGATCAAAGATCAACCGTCCAGATCTACATGTAGGTAGTTCTTCCGCTCCTCGTAGAAAAGGTCAGGACGACGTGTGGACCGCGCTCCTCCTCTTCTCTTCCCCCGCATCCTCCACCTCCCGCAACCGTCGCCTCCTCTCCCCCGGACCCTCGTGCCGCGCCTCCTCCTCCTTAGTGCCGCCATCAATTCCGTCCTTGTATGGCAGCATTTGGTTGCAGTCTCCCCAATTTCCCCTAGGAGCGTTGCATCCCCTCGTCGTCGCCTCCCCAACGCATTTGCCCACCGCCGCCTCTCCCCATCTGCCGGCCGCCTCCTGACCTCCACCTCTCGCAACCGCCGCCTCCTTCTCCCCCGAACCCTCGTGTCGCGCCTCCTCCTCCTTGGAGCCGCCACCAATTCCTTCCCCGCGCCCCAGCGCCTGGTCGCAGTCCCCAACTTTCCCCAGGGCACCGCCACCAATTCCATCTCCCATCGCCCCTCCAACCAGCGGCACGACACTCGGCGACAGCGGCCAGTGGATCGGAGAGAATGGCACTCAGCGACAGCGGCCAGTAGATCAGAGAGAAGGGCACTCGGCGATGGCGGCGACTTCCTCTTACTATGACTGCCCATGTGGCTCTCCCCCGTCACCGCCCAGCGGTCGCTCGCCCGGTGAGCTTCTCTACCTCCTCCTGCTCTTCGCTCGGAGCCCGTCGCGTTGTCTGGCGATTTTGGTCTCCCAAGTTGGTCGTCGAAATCGGTGCCGTGGTCGAGGTGCCATGGCCGAAGTCGAGAGGTCGTGGTCGAAGTCGAAGTCGTAGTTGAAAAGGGCTGTGGCCGAAGTTAAAGATCTATGGTCGAAGTTAAAGCCGTGGTCGAAGGGGCGGTGGTTGAAGTCGAAGGGCCGTGGTCAAAATCAGGCCATGCTCAAAGTCGAAGAGCTGTGGTCAAAGTCCAAGCCGTGGTCGAAGGGGACAGTGGTCGAAGGGAGCAATGGTCAAAATCGAAGGGCCGTGGACGAAGTCAGTCCGCGATCGAAGTCGAAGGTCTGTGGTTGAAGTCAGGCCGTGGTTGAAGTCGAAGGGTTATGGTTAAAGTCCAAACCATGGTCGAAGGGGCAGTGGTCAAAGCCGAAGAGTCGTGGATGAAGTTGGTCCGCGGTCAAAGTCAAAGGGCTGTAGTCGAAGTCGAAGGGTCATAGTCAAAGTCCAAGCCGTAGTCGAAGGGTGAAGTGGTCGAAGGGGCAGTGGTCGAAGTTGAAGGGCCATCGACGAAGTCAGTCTACGGTCGAAGTCGAAGGGCCGTGGTTGACATCGGGGCCGTGGTTGAGGGGGGCCATGGTCGATGTCGGAGCTGTGGTCGAAGGGGGCCGTGGTTGAGGGGCCGTGGCCGATGTCGAAGATCCATGGTTGAAGTCAATGCCGTGGTCGAAGGGGCGGTGGTCAAAGGGGGAAGTGGTCGACGTCGAAGGGCCATGGTTATCGAAGGGGACAGTGGTCGAAGTTGAAGTCATGGTCAACGTCGAAGGGCCATGGTCAAAGGGGACAGTGGTCGACGTCGAAGGGGACAGTGGTCGAAGGGTTCCGATTTAGGACCACGATCGATCGTCGACCGCTGTCAACTTATGACCACCAGCGATGGTCGACCGCTACCGACCTACGATCACGCGCGATGGTCGACGGCTTCCGACTTACGATGATGAGGTGTGCTCGAGGGCTCCTAACCTACGATCACAAGGTGTGGTCAATATCTTTCAACTTATGACCACGAGGTGTGATCGACGGCTTTTGACTTATTTGACGGATTTAAAATCTTTTAGAACATGTTTGTATGCATATTTTAAAAAATTTTACCACCCGTGAGTTTTAAAACAAATAGTATGATAAATTTTAAAAATCTGTAGCAACGCACAGACATTCAGTTAGTGTGTGTGTATACACTGAAATGGGGCACCATGGTGTCCGGACACTATGATTTTAAATGCATCAATTTCACTTAAATTTGGGTATATATATATTTTTAAAAATATTAGTTTTAGGGTATATATTCATCTATAACAATTCAAATAAAATATATAAGTTTGTGAGAGACCATGTGGAGGTATCCCCATGTTTGTGATGAGTAATTGACGGTTGTGTTGGAGAGTTTGAGTTTGTTTATGGTATTCTAGGGTTGAGTACCTTTCGTTAATGCTAATGATGCTTATGCTGTTTCGTGCGGTGCTATGTGACGGTTTGCTTGTCTGTGTGACTGCAGGACTTCGGAGCTAGGTCATGGTGAGGCGAGGATGACCGGGACTAGGCACAGGAGGTGTTGAGGTTCAGACGGTCAGAGATACCGAAGATGATCGAGGCTGCTGAGGTGGTTGCGAGTCGGGAGACGAGGAATCGGAGCTAGAGCTACTGGTGGTGGACACGACGGGCAACGGCGAGAGAACCGGGACTAAGCTCAAGGAGGAGTCGGAGGTCCAGACGGTTGGGTGTCGGTTGCGGTCGTGTGCGACGGAACAGACCAGGACTAGACTCAGGTGGAGTCGGAGGCGGGTGGACACGACGGGCAGCGGTGAGGTGGACCGGGACTAGACTCAGGTGGAGTCGGAGGTCAAGACGGTCAGGATGCCGGGTGCGGTCGTGCGACGTCAGGAAGCTTCCGGGAAGGTGCAGCAGGGGCATTTCGGTAAAATGCGCAAGGCTGCAAAATGGAAACGGATTTGGTTGAGGATAACGGGCTGGAGACCTGTTAGTGGATGAGAGTAGAGAGGTTAGGGTTTTGGAGTGAAATGGGTGTGTTTCCCTCCAAATTCTGGTTGTGTTGACTTTCTTGCCTCATGGGTGTGAGAGGTGGAAAGTGAGGTTGGTATGACATTTCTTGTTTTGCCACTTATGGGTGAGCTCCTGGCTTCTTAATGTGGAGAAGTGAGCAGGCAAGCGAAGCAAGAAATGGAGTGTGCTGTTGAGTGAGCTCAAGTAGGAGAGAGTAGTTCTGGAGGTAGCAGTGAGAACTCTCGAGTGAACTCAGTGAGTGTAAGCATGTAGTGATATTTTCTCCTCAAGAGCGTATGGGGATGTAGTGTTGTTTCCCAGTTGTAATCATTCCTCTCTTGTAAGCATTCATGGTTATGCATCAATTTGGAATGGAATGACTTTGAGCCTTTTTGTTTCCCTGGTTTTCTCTGAATTTCTTTGGTTCCTTCTGTTGGATCCTTTTGATTTGAGATGAGCTCTTGAGAGAATAGCTTTTGATTTCTGGCTCTGTGATGGGATTTGGTCTCAAGACCATTTGGTCAGTTGATTCCCAAAGAGTCAAATGATAGAATTAAAAAAATGTCTCATCTTTATTCTTGGGGTGCACTTCCTCTGTTTTCCACTGTGCTAGGGTTTGATGTCAGGGCACTGTGATATCTTTTGATTTCCCTTCAAAGGATGTGCCCAGATGTAATTTCTCATACCATTGCTTAACTGAATGCAAAGTTTCATGAGCAGAGGATGGATGAATCTCAAGCAATTTGGAAATTAGTCTTTTCCCTGTCAGTTTTCAGATTTCAGCTCAATCTTTGGTTCTTTGCTCTTCTTGTCTGCAATTTCTTCTCCCAGAGGTCCATCAGCTATTTAGATTAAAGTCTAGCTCTTTTGGCCTGAGGAGAATAGCAAAAATCACATGAATTTCTTTCGTGCTCTGCAGTTTCAGTAAAAACTGTGCAATAGTTCTATGTCGGGTGCCTGCACTGCTCTGTTCTCGCGGCCCCGGTCAGACCTAGTGGTCAGACCGCTTCTTTGCCGCCGGTCTGACCGGTCAGGCAATGCCGATCAGATCGGCCATGTATATCCGTTTAGACCGGGCGCCTTCAGGCGGTCAGACCGGTGGGGGTAAGGCGGTCAGACCGGCGGTAGGAGGGCGGTCAGACCGGCACAAGCATTGTGGTCTGATCGGCCATGCCATTGCGGTCTGACCGGCCCTGCCTGTCCTTGCAGATTGTGGTTTTGCTGCCAGTTTCTTTTGATGGCTTTATTTGCTGATCTTTCTCTATGTTTCCAGTGGGCATGAGTTTTCATTCTTCATTGTAGCTATCGGAGAAGTGATTTTTGAGTGGATACTTTAGGGGGCAAATTTTAAAAGGCACCATTCACCCGCCTCTGTTGCCATTTCCGATCCTACGTTTGAAAAAAATATGCTCATATTCAAAGTTTGAAAAAATTTAGGTCACATACTTTACTGTAGTCAGCATATATCTATAATCAAACTATCATAAAAAAGGCAACTATGAGTCGAAATTTAGTTCAGACTTGTTTGAACTTGTTTGTAAACTAGTTAAACTTGACATCCAAGAAATTTTAAAATTATTTGCACACAATACATGCACATACCTATTTTAGATTATGGTGTCCAGGCATCAAGGACTCGTTATTTTTACTATATATATATATAATAAAGATAAAAATAAGAAATTAATGAATTCTTATAAGGAATTGAGAAACCAAGAATACCTTAATATTGATGTAACAACTTGCTTGGTTCTTCAGTTCTCTCTCCTGGCTGTTAGACTAATATAAAGAACCATTTGCGAAGAATAACAGAATAGATAAGTACATGTACACAAATAATGAAATAAATAGCAGAATCACAAGTCATTAATCATGATTGATAGTTAGGTAGTAAAGTAAGTATTTGACAGACCACTTAGTAAATAAACTTAGTACATAATCTGATATGTCCAAAAGACCACAACCAGTCCAAGTGTTCAAGTTCAACAGACCATAAGTCCATAAGGCCATAACTATTACATAATAAGATAGCTAGATAAAAGACATGATAGAAGAAAAATGTGTAGTCTAAATGTTGCTTCCATCCTGTGGAGTTGTCTCTGATTGGACCAGAGGTCCAACATCTGATGGAGACAAGTCCAGCGCCTCAAGATCTTCTAATACTCTCTCAAGGTTTGGTTCATCTAGTGAGAGATCAGCATGTTGAAGGAATTGAGCACCACCATCAAAGAATTCGAAGCTATCTCCTCCAACATTCTACATTCTTGATGGGCCAGTGTAATACTTTTCAGATTTCCTTGAAAGAAGGTGCAAATTGTGGTGCGCAAATACAAGATCCTCAGCACGTCCAGGGTTAAGCCTACAATAATGCAATTGCAATGAAATCCAATGCTTGTATAAGAAATGGTAAATTAGAAAAGATGATAAGTGTAGAACCTATTGCTCATTGAACCATGGATCAAACCATAGGTACTCCAGTTTCTTTCAGCACAAGAAGATGATGTTGGTTGCCCAAGTAACTTCAATGCCAATTTTCTTAAATTTGGGGTACAGTTACCATAAACTCCCCACTATTGCTTTGGTTCTAGATAGGCTCTATCCCCAATTGAGTCAAAGGAATTAAATCCACTTCCAAATAAAGAGAAATCTGCAAATTACTGTTTGATATATCGCAAATCATCACCAACAAAAAACCTCCTAAAGCATTTATTCCTTATGTCTGAAATCTCAATGTCCATATGAGGAGCTTGGCGATTTGGAACTTCACCAAGCGAAGTTTCACTATAATACCTAAAAAGGACGCAAAGAACATGAGATTTGTAACACTGCATATGCTAAGGTTAGTATCCTAAAATTGAAATCTAAAGGCAAGTAATAAAAATTTAAAAGGCAAAGGGCCTTACTTGGGATTTAGTGAGTGTGCCAAGCAATGCAAGGGGGTATTACCTTTTGCCCATCAAGAAACTAATATCTCTTGCACAATATTATAAAAATTAGACTCCTCATGGGATTCTTTCCCTTCATGGCGATAAATTGTAGCCTTCACCTTCTCAATCATTGTATCCCACATCTCATAGAACAAATGAAGGCATGGTTTGTGGGTGTCAGCTGCTCGTATCATAGAATAAATAGGCTCAGTGAAATCAAGGATGTATTGCACCTTATCCCACCACACATCATTCAGAATTTATCTTTGACAAACTATGCTTGCCCCACACTTTTCACTCACTACCATCAACACAAGGTTTTCTTTGATCAAATGAAACCTCTTTAACATCAGAATAGTAGAAGCAAATCTTGTATTAGCAATGGCAAGGAATTTCAACTTACTGAACTCATGGAATATAGACAGCCTCATGGAAAGATTCGTGATGAAATTCTTTATAATATTAGCATCTGCTGCAACCTCACTAATCCAATGGCAATCTTCATAAGCCTCATCATCAATTTCCCTAGGAGCACATATGTTCTTCAAGCCAAGGTTCAAAGTATGGACAATGCATGGGGTCCAGAAAATGTGGGGGTACTTTTGCTCAACAATCAATCCCACGGCTTTGCAGTTGGCTGCATTATCAGTGATCACTTGGACAACATTCTGCGGTCCAACCTCCTCAATTATAGCTATCATCTTCTTGGCGATGTACTCCTTTATCTTTACTTCGCCTTCAGTGTTGATTGCTCTTAAAAACATTGGTCCATCTTCTATTACGGCCAAGAAATTTAAGAGTGGACGCCTTTGAGCATCGGGCCACCCATCTGATACAACACACACACACACACCTTTTGAGCTCCATGTTGACTTGATGGGCTACAACATTTGCTCAACATGTGTCTTCTCTTGCACAAGAAGAGTTGTCCTCAACTTGTTGTAACTTGAAGGGGCATAGCCACCCAAGTTGTGGTTGGCAGCATAGGTAAATACTTTCCTGAAATAAGGATTTCTTGCTACATTGAAAGGTATACCTACAAATGAACAAAGGGGTCCAAATTAATTTCTAAATGTAATTAGCAATCTAACATTGTAAGATAAGGATATTAGTTAGTGTAGAAAGACATAAACCTGCGGTAAAGAATATCATAGCAATCAAAGCGCCAAGCTGGCTACGACCTTCATGATGGAAGCTTGATTCAATAGCTGAAACACCCTTTCTCTTCGTCACATTCAACCCTTCTGTTGGCAGTGGAACTTCCCTTGGCAAGCTTCTTGCAATCATTGCCTTTGCTTTAGCAATTTTGTCGTGAAGTTGAGCGAGCACATCGACTGTAACTTTTGGACAAAACTTCACACCATAATTTCCTATCTTCAAGAGATGTGCTTTAACTCTTGAGTAGCTCCCATGGATAATATGATCACAGAGCCTACATCTAGATCGTGCATTCCCTCCTGCACTATTCCCAGTCTTCTGTAGCAACTTAACATACCTCCAAAGCGACTTCTTTTCATTGTCAATTGGAGGTACCACACGAGCAGCATTTAGGATGCTCCTAGCCGAGGTAGCTCCACTGGATGGGGCAGCACACACACTAGTACTAGTGCTACACGACGCACTCAAGCCTCTGAATCCACCACCACCAGATGCCATGATCTGATCTGAATAACAGGATAACAAATAGCAAGTAGACAAGCTAATGAACACACTGTTAAGTTGCTAAGTTGCCAACAACAGGACATATTGCACAACCCACGGGTGGAGGCGATGGTCGAGGCACCAGGCGGAGGTGACGGTCGAGGCGCCGGGCGGAGATAGTGGGCTGAGGCGACGGGAGGAGGCGGCGGCTGGCAGGTGTTGAGGCGACGGACTGAGGCAACAGATGGAGGCGGCGGGCGGAGGCAGTGGGCGGAGACCACGGACGGAGGCGATGGACCGAGGCTATGAGCGGAGGAGACAAATTGAGGCGACGGCTGAGGCGACGAGCGGAGGAGACGGGTGGAGGCGACAGACGGAGGCGACGGCCGAGGTGGTGGACGGAGACGACGGGCGGAGGCGATGGACGGAGGTGACGGGCGGAGGAGACAGGCCGAGGCGACGGGCGGAGGAAACGGGCCGAGGTGACGGGCGAGGTGACAGGCGAAGGCGGCGGGCAAGGCGGCAGGCGAGGCGGCGTGGAGGTGGCGGTCATGTGTAGGATCAATGATAACTGACTAGAGGGGGTTGAATAGGAGGTTTTTAAATTTTCTTGTCTTTTAATTAATTCTTTACAAGTTCAATATAACAAGAGTGTAAAGCACTTAATTCCTACACAATTCTAGTCAAGTTGAGAATCAACAATAGCTCTAACTCAAATAAATGATCACAACTAGATTAACAAACAAGAGTTAAAAGGAATCAAGAAAGAAACAAGTACACTCGATGTTTTACCGTGGTGTTCAGAAACTTGCCGGTTCCCCTAATCCACGTTGAGGTTAGCCCAAAATAATTGGACCGGCTCCACGAATTAAGCCGAAGCACCTCGAATCCACTAGTGGTAGCTCTTTCTCCCTCCGAGTAGGTGAGCTCCAACCTTCACACACACACCGGGCCTTCTCACAAGCTTCTTTGAGAAGATCACCGGTCAATCTCCACCGAGTCGTCCAGGTGCCGGCAAACACCAAGAGTAACAAATCACCAGCTTCACTTGATTGCAAACGAGTGCCAAAGGATCAATCTATTGAATGCAATGCACTTTTTGGCTCAACCACCTCAAATGAATGCTCAAGGAGTAAATGAGGTCTGGAGAGAATAATCAATGCTCAAAGATGTTCAATGGGGTCTCTTACTACTATTCTTGAGCAGTAGTACGGGTATTTATACCCTTACCAACCAAAATTAGCCGTTTGTGAGAAATTTCAGAAAAATTCAGGGCGAGCGAAAGTACCACAGGCCAAAGGCCGATACTTCCTATCTGGCTCTGGCGCGACAGTAACGGCGATGTCAGAGCTTCTGAACTAGCCATTGAAAGTCAGCGCGGAACTACCGCCATTAAAAATCCGGTACTTTCGTTTTGCGGTAGTTCCGGGAAGTCGGCGCGGTACTACCGCTTGGGTCGGAACAAAAATTGGCGCTCTCTGAAAAAAGGTTCCGCCCTTGCCCCCGGAGCTTCCGTGCTCCGGAAGTACCGTTCAAAGGAGCGGAACTACCGCTTCTCCGGTAGTTCTGACGTTGTAATACCGGTACTTCTGAATTTTTACAACCTCAGAGTCACCCCGAGGGTGCTCTCTGGAAAAAAAGGTTCCGCTCGGTTTAACAGAATTTTCAAGCTCCGAAAGCACCGTTCATGGATGCGGAACTACCACGCCATGGTAGTTCCACCATTGAAACTACGGTACTTCCATTTTTGCAAACAGAGCACAGTTTTGGCTATAAAATTAATTTTCCAATGAATGCATGATTCTAAATTGATCCAAATGGCACAAAGTAATTGCTATCAAGCTACTTGCCATGATTCCTCTTTATGGTATGACCTCTAACTTATAATCCGGTCTTCCATCCTTTCGCCTAAAACCGGTAAAAGTAAAAGAGGGTCCTATTCTAAGTATACCTTTGCCTTGAGCCACTTTGATCGTCGTTTTGATCTTTAGCATGCATCTTGTCATCACTTTAGGGACTTAGCCTTTCAAACACTCAATAAACATGTTAGTCCCATATTCAGATATGTTCATTAATTACCAAAACCATTTTTAGGGGGCTAGATGCTTTCAATCTCCCCCTTTTTGGTAATTGATGACAACCCAAATTTTATGTGAGAAATGATGTTGTTGAATATACCACTTGTTTGAGTAACTAGTTGTATATTCTTTTTAAGCCTATTAAAGCGAATAATTCTTGCAAGGATTTTTCATGAGCTTTAGAGAATTATTTCCTAGTTTTTAAAGTTGAAAGTAAAAGACTCTCCCTAAATATGTACATATAAGTAAAAAAATTAGTTCGAGCACACAAAGAACACTTTTGGCCACAAGATGCATGTAACCACTAATTTATCAAGGCAAAGCATAATCAAATGGAAATATGAAGAGCCCAAAAGGTTCATTACATAACTGACATAAAAGTTCATCACACCACATAACATAAAAGTCATTACATAAAGGTTTATTACATAAAATTAAGCTAGATCAGATAGGTTCTTGTCTTCTCCCCCTTTGGCATCGAATGGTCAGAAAGGCTACTCTTGGGGTCCCTAAGGAGACGGGTCACGTCGACGACGGCGACCGTAGCGAACAGGAGAGGGAGGACGAGCCAAGGACTGCTCAATGGCTGCAACTCTCAGCCTGGGAGTCCATCCTAGAAGACAAGGAGGCGAAACCCTCAGCCTGGGAGTCACGAAGCTGAAGGATGGCAGAGTAGATCCTGGAGAGAGAGAACTGCTCTTCTTCTGATGGCTGTTCTGCTGCTGCTGAAGAAGAAGGTGCTGCTGGCGGAGGTGGCTGAGTACAGGCAGCAGGAGGAAATGGAGGATCGGCCCTAGGCTTATATGCCTTGTGAATGCCACCCAAACCACCTCTGAAGTGAATTTTCTTCTTGATCAAGGCCATAATGTAGGGGGCATAGTTGATGCGCTTGATCCTACCATTCTTCGAGGTAGCAATCTCCCTGGTCATGAGATCAACCACGTCAAACTTGCAACCCTCCATAACATAGTTGATGAGGTTCCATGTATGGCCTCTGATCGCATCATAATTTCCACTCTTAGGAAAGATGGTGTGGTTGATTATGCGATTGACTAGGCTGGAGATGGGAAGCAATCCAACCAGCTTTCCTAGAATAAATCTCGAGGCATGATCATAATATTTGGAGATGGCAGAAAGTTCAAGCGCCGGCTTGTCATATACCTTCTCATAACTGCTAGACTCAGTCCCCAAGGCCAACTCAAACTCATGTTTGTTAGCGTCCAGTGGCTCGCATCCCGTCATCCAAGAGATGTGCTAGAAATCTGGCGAGATATACATTGTGGCGTAGAACTGCGTGATGATGTCTTCATTGTAATCTAATTTTAAGGCCACCAGATATTGCAAGCCAGCCCTTTGAAATAGCCTGTAAGTCCCATCATACTTGTCAATTGAGTCCAAGTGATCCCAATCGACGTACTTGTGGTCAGCAAAAAGTCTTGTCTTTCCATACAGCTGTTCATAGACTTGCTCCTGGAATTTAGTGTGGAACCTTAGATTTATGGAGTTGCAAGGAAGGACAAACTAGTTCCTGTGGCGCAGTCTGGCGTACTCATCAGCAAATTTTTTTCGCAAGTCAATCTGAGGGTCCTTGCGATCATGCAGATCATCCTTAGATTCTTGCATAGGAGAGCTTTCCTAAGTAGACTCAGTCTCAGACTCTGAGGCAACTGCTTTGCCCTCTTCTTCTCGTGCCTTTTGTGCAGCTTCAGAGGATGAAGAGTCCCCTGAGGCAGCTGATGAAGAAGAGTACATCCTTCGCCCAACATTCTTAGTCTTAGGCATATAAGAACAAGGGAAAGGGCATTAGAGGGTGTGAAGAAGATGAACCAATTGAATTTAAGAGAAATGGAATGAGGTTGCTGTTTTATCAGGAGGATTGGAAGTATTGCTATTCAAAGTGCAGTAGTACCGCTCTCTCCAAGCGGTAGTTCCAATCTTCCTGACGGTTTCTAGGGCAATAAAAATGTATGAAATTTTTGGTGTTTTTCTTGGATTGATTCCATGGAAAGGGTGTGTAAACACCATTAGACACCAAATCTATCATTTTGCCTGAAACTAATAACCTAAAACAACCATATTTCTCATTAAACCAGTTTATGACCTAGGGTTCAAAACGAGGGCAAAAAGGAGGAATGAATCCAGATTACCTTGAGGATCGGGGGAGGTGAACCCTTAGGATATAGGAAATCACGAAAAATCGGAGAAAGCGCCGGTGGATTTGGAGATCAAACGGATGGTTTTTGGGGTTGAGAGGAGAGGAGAGAAGAGGGAGGAGTACGACTGAAACGGAGGAAGTGAGCGGAAGTCCGGAGGAAGAGGGGGTCCCACGAGGAAAACCCTGGAGATTTGACTTCATCGCTTCAAGTCAAATGCGGAAGTACCGCAACGATTGCCTATAGTTCCGGAAAATGGAGGTACCGCAAGGTGCATCGGTAGTTCTGGCGAGCGAAAGTACCACAAAAACAACAGCGGTAGTTTCGATTATTCTGGAACTTGAAGAGTAGGGATTGGAGTAAGATTAGATGCAAATAATCCCTAGTTTTTGCACTCAAGTAAATTCATTTAGGATCATTATGCATTAGATGTATAATTTTAAAATGGAAAATATCTTTAAATATTTTGCACTTGATTAAAAACAAATATCTTTAAGCAATGTTGGAATGGTCTATGACATTCAATTCATTCCTTAATTTGCAAAAATGGCTTTCATCTAAAGTTTTGGTGAAGATATCCACTAGTTGGTCTTCGGTCCGAATGTGGCTAATGCAAATATGTCCTTTGCTCACAAGGTCCCTCAAGAAATGGTGGCGAATATCTATATGTTTGGTTCTTGAGTGTTGGATTAGATTATTTGAAATTTTAACTGCACTATCATTATCACACAAAAGAGGCACTTTATCAAAATTAATTCCATAATCCATCAAGGTTTTCCTCATCCATAGTAATTGAGTACAACAACTTCCAGCGGAAACATATTCGGCTTTGGCGGTTGATAGTGCTACGGAATTTTGTTTTTTGGAAGACCAAAATGCTGAAGACCTTCCTAAAAATTGACAACTTCCTGAGGTGTTTTTTCTATCTACTTTACAACCCGCATAATCGGAATCCGAATATCCATTTAGTTCAAATTTTGTAACTTTAGGATACCAAAACCCTATGTTATAGGAATGTTTTAAATATCTCAAAATTCTTTTTACAGCTTTTAAATGACACTCTTTTGGAGAATCTTGAAAGTGAGTACACATGCACACACTAAACATGATATCGGGCCTAGATGCGGTAAGATAAAGCAAATTACCAATCAAAGATCTATAAATTTTTGTATCTACGGACTTACCTCCTTCATCAAGGTCTAGATGTCCGTTTGTTACCATAAGTGTCTTGATGGGTTTTGCATCTTCCATGCCAAACTTCCTGAAAAGATCTTTCATTTACTTTGTTTGGCTTATTAACGTGTCATCTTTATGTTGCTTGATTTGATGTCCAAGGAAATAGCTCAATTCTCCCATCATTGACATCTCAAATTCCCTTGACATCATTTCACCAAATGCTTTGCAAAAATCTTGGCTAGTGAATCCAAGTATGATATCATCAACATAAATTTGACATACAAAGAAATCATCACCAATGATTTTTGTGAAAAGGGTTGTGTCTATTTTTCCAATTTTAAATCCATTTGAAATAAGAAAATCTCGAAAGCGCTCATACGGTGAAGCTGCACAGGAGCAGCCAACATTTTTGGAGAACCGTGGAAAACATGCTATATATATGAGATGCCACGGTGAAGAAACGCATTCTCTTGTGGATCGTTGTGCCTTTTAGTGAGGATTAGTTGCTAAGTGTCCATTTTTTCTATGAGATGAAACAACCCGGTGACGCATAGCTGGGCTACGGTGAAGCTGCACAGGAGTAGGCAATATTTCCAGAGAACCGTGGGGCAACAGGCCATATATATGAGATGCCACGGTGAAGAAACGTCTTCTCTCGTAGATTGTTGTGCCTTTTAGTGATGACTAGTTGCTAAGTGTCCATTTTTTCTACGAGATGGAACCACCCGTTGACGCATAGCTGGACAACAGTGAAGCTGCACAGGAGCAGGCAACATTTTCGGAGGACCGTGGGGCAACATGCTTTATATATGAGATGCCACGGTGAAGAAACGCCTTCTCTCATGGATCATTGTGACTTTTAGTGAGGACTAGTGCTAAGTGCCCATTTTTCTACGAAATTGAACCACCCGGTGACGCATAGCTGGGCTACGATGAAGCTATATAGGATCAACCAACATTTCCGGAGAACCGTGGAGCAAAAGGCTATATATACGAGATGCCACGGTGAAGAAACACCTTCTCTCGTGGATCGTTGTACTTTTTAGGAAGGACTAGTTGCTAAGTGTCCATTTTTTCTATGAAATGGATCCACCGGGTGACGCATAGCCGGGCTACGGTGAAGTTGCATAGGAGCAGGCAACATTTGCGGAGAACCGTGGGGCAACAGACTATATATATGAGATGCCATGGTGAAAAAACGCCTTCTCTCGTGGATTGTTGTGCCTTTTAGTAAGGACTAGTTGCTAAGTGTCAATTTTTTCTACGAGATGGAACCACCCAGTGACGCATAGCTGGTCTACGGTGAAGCTACACAGGAGCAGCTAATATTTCCGGAGAACCGTGGGCAACAGGCTATATATATGAGATGCCACGGTGAAGAAACATCTTCCCTCGTGGATTGTTCTGCCTTTTAGAAAGGACAAGGTGCTAAGTGTCCATTTTTTCTACGAGATGGAACCACCTGGTGACACATAGGTGGGCTACGGTGAAGCTGCACAGGAGCAGGCAATATTTCCGGAGAACCGTGGGGCAATAGACAACATATATGAGATGCCACGGTGAAGAAACGCCATCTCTCGTGGATCGTTGTGCCTTTTAGTGGGGACTACTTGCTAAGTGTCCATTTTTTCAACGAGACGGAACCACCCAGTGACGCATAGCTGGGCAACGGTGAACCTGCACAGGAGTAGCCAACATTTCCGGTGAATCGTGGGGGCAACAAGCTATATATAGCAGATGCCACGGTGAAGAAACACCTTCTCTAGTGGATCGTTGTGCCTTTTAGTGAGGACTACTTGCCAAGTATCCATTTTTTCTACGAGATGGAACCACTCGGTGACGCATAGCTGGGCTGCAGTGAAGCTGCATAGGAGCAGGCAACATTTCCGGAGAACGGTGGGGCAACAGGCTATATATATGAGATGCCACGGCGAAGAAACGTCTTCTCTCGTGGATCGTTGTTCCTTTTAGTGAGGACGAGTTGCTAAGTTTCCATTTTTTCTCCGAGATGGAACCACCAAGTGACGCATAGCTGGGCTACGGTGAAGCTGCACAGAAGCAGCCAACATTTCCGGAGAACCGTGGGCAACAGGCTATATATATGAGATGTCATGGTGAAGAAATGGCTTCTCTCGTGGATCGTTGCGTCTTTTAGTAAGGACTAGTTGCTAAGTGTCCATTTTTTTTCTACTAGATGGAACCACCCGGTGACGCATAGCTCGGCTACGGTGAAGCAGCACAGGAGCAGCCAATATTTCCGTAGAACTGTGGGGCAACAGGTTATATATATGATATGCCACGGTGAAGAAACGCCTTCTGTCGTGGACCGTTATGCCTTTTAGTGGGGACAAGTTGCTAAGTGTCCATTTTTTCTACGAGATGGAACCACCGGTAATGCATAACTGGGCTACGGTGAAGCTCCACCGGAGCAGTCAACATTTCTGGAGAACCGTGGGGCAACAGGCTATATGAGATGGCATGGTGAAGAAATGCATTCTCTCGTGGATCGTTGTGCCTTTTAGTGAGGACTAGTTGGTAAGGGTCCATTTTTTCTACAAGATGGAACCACCTGGTGTCGCATTGCTGGGCTACGGTGAAGCTGCACAGGAGCAGCCAATATTTCCAGAGAACTGTGGGGCAACAGGCTATATGAGATGCCACGGTGAAGAAACGCGTTCTCTCGTGGATAGTTGTGCCTTTTAGTGAGGACTGGTTGCTTAGTGTCCATTTTTTCTACGAGATGGAACCAACTGGTGACGCATAGCTGGGCTACGGTAAAGCTGCACAGGAGCAGCTAAAATTTCTAGAGAACCGTGGGGCAACAGGCTATATATATGAGATGCCACGGTGAAGAAACGTCTTCGCTCGTGGATCGTTGTGCCTTTTATTGAGGACTAGTTGCTAAGTGTCCATTTTTTCTGTGAGATGGAACCATTTGGTGACGCATAGCTGGGCTACAGTGAAGCTGCACAGGAGCAAGCAACATTTCCAGAGAATCATGGGGGCAACAGACTATATTTATGAGATGCCACGGAGAAGAAACGCCATCTCTCGTGGATCGTTGTGCCTTTTAGTGGGGACTAGTTGCTAAGTGTCTATTTTTTCAACGAGATGGAACCACCCGGTGACGCATAACTGGTCTACGGTGAAGCTGCACAGGAGCAGCCAAATTTCCAGAGAACCGTGGGGGGGCAACAAGCTATATATAGGAGATGCCACGGTGAAGAAACACCTTCTCTCCTGGATCGTTGTGCCTTTCGGTGAGGAGTACTTGCTGAGTGTCCATTTTTTCTACGAGATGAAACCACCCAGTGAAACATAACCAGACCACGGTGAAGCTGCACTAGAGCAGGCAACATTTTCAGAAAACCGTGGGGCAACATATTATATATATGAGATGCCACGGTGAAGAAACGTCTTATCTTGTCGATTGGTGTGCCTTTTAGTGAGGACTAGCTGTTAAGAGTCCATTGTTTCTATGAGATGGAACCATCCGGTGACGTATAGCTGGGCTACGGTGAAGATGCACAGGAGCAGGTAATATTTCCGGAGAACCGTGGGGCAACATGTTATATATATGAGATGCCACGGTGAAGAAACTTCTTCTCTCGTGGATCGTTGTGCCTTTTAGTGATGACTAGTAGCTAAATATCCATTTTTTCTACGAGATGGAACCACCCAGTGACGTATAGCTGGGCTACGGTGAAATTGCACGAGAGCAGCCAGTATTTCCAGAAAACTGTGGGGCAACAGGCTATATATATGAGATGCCACGGTGAAGAAACTTCTTCTCTCGTGGATCGTTATGCCTTTTAGTGAGGACAAGTTGCTAAGTGTCCATCTTTTCTACGAGATGGAACCACCCGGTGACGCATAGCTGGGTTACGGTGAAGCTACACAAGAGCAGCCAACATTTCCGGAGAACCGTGGGGCAACATGCTATATATATGAGATGCCACGGTGAAGACACGCTTTCTCTCGTGGATCGTTATGCCTTTCAGTGAGGACAAGTTGCTAAGTGTCCATCTTTTCTACGAGATGGAACCACCCGGTGACGCATAGCTGGGTTACGGTGAAGCTACACAGGAGCAGCCAACATTTCCAGAGAATCGTGGGGCAACGGGCTATAGGAGATGCCACGGTGAAGACGCCTTCTCTCGTGGATCGTTGTGCCTTTTAGTGAGGACTAGTCGGTAAGTGTCCATTTTTTCTACAAGATGGAACCACCCGGTGTCGCATAGTTGGGCTACGTTGAAGCTGCATAGGAGCTGCCAATATTTCCAGAGAACCGTGGGGCAACGGGCCATATAAAATGCCACGGTGGAGAAACGCCTTCTCTCGTGGATCGTTGTGCCTTTTAGTGAGTAATAGTTGCTTGGTGTCCATTTTTTCTACGAGATGGAACCAACCGGTGATGCATAATTGGGCAACGATGAAGCTACACAGGAGCAGCTAACATTTCCGGAGAACCGTGGGGCAACGGGCTATATGAGATGCCACGGTGATGAAACGCCTTCTCTCGTGGATCGTTGTGCCTTTTAGTGAGAACTAGTTAATAAGTGTCTATTTTTTCTATAAGATAGAACCATCCGGTGATTAATAGCTGGGATACGGTGATGCTGCACAGGAGTTGGCAACATTTCCAGAGAACCGTGGGGCAACAGGCTATATATATGAGATGCCATGGTGAAGAAACGCCTTCTCTCCTGGATCGTTGTGCTTTTCAGTGAGGACTAGTTGTTAAGTGTTCATTTTTTCTACGAGATGAGACCACCCGGTGGAACGTAGCCGGGCTACGGTGAAGCTGCACTAGAGCAGGCAACATTTACGGAGAACCGTGGGGCAACAGGTTATATATATGAGATGCCACGGTGAAGAAACGCCTTCTCTCGTGGATTGTTTTGCCTTTTAGTGAGAACTAGTTGCTAAGAGTCCATTGTTTCTACGAGATGAAACCATCCGGTGACGCAGAGCTGCGCTACGGTGAAACCGCACAGGAGCAGGCAATATTTCCGGAGAACCGTGGGGCAACATGTTATACATATGAGATGCCACGGTGAAGAAACACGTTCTCTCATGGATCGTTGTGCATTTTACTGAGGATTAGTTGGTAATAACCATTTTTTCTATGAGATGGAACCATCCGGTGACGCATAGCTGGGCTACGGTGAAGCTGCACAGGAGCAGCCAATATTTCCGGAAACCGTGGGGCAACAGGCTATATATATGAGATATCACGATGAAAGAACGCCTTCTCTCGTGGATCATTGTGCCTTTTAGTGAGGACTAGTTGCTAATTTTCAATTTTTTCTACGAGATGGAACCACCCGGTGACGCAAAGTTGGGCTACGGTGAAGCAGCACACGAGCAGCCAATATTTCCGGAGAACCGTGGGGCAATGGGCTATATGTATATGATATGCCACGGTGAAGAAATGCCTTCTGTTGTGGATCGTTATGCCTTTGAGTGAGAAAAAGTTGCTAAGTGTCCATTTTTTTCTACGAGATGGAACCACCCAGTGATGCATAGCTGGTCTACGGTGAGGCAGCACAGGAGCGGGCAACATTTCTGGAGAACCGTGGGGCTACAGGCTATATGAGATGCCACGGTGAAGAAACGTCTTCTCTCGTGAATTCTTGCGCTTTTTAGTGAGAATTAGTTGCTAGGTGTCCATTTTTTTCTATGAAATGGAACCAATCGGTGAAGCATAGCTAGGCTATGGTGGAGCTGCACAGGAGCTGACAACATTTTCGGAGAACCGTGGGGCAACAGGCTATACGAGATGCCACGGTGAAGAAACGCCTTTTGTCGTGGATCGTTGCGCCTTTTTTGAGGACTAGTTGCTAAGTGTACATTTTTTCTACGAGATGGAGCCACTCGGTGACGCATAGCTGGGCTACGGTGAAGCTGCACAGGACCAGCCAAAATTTCTAGAGAACCGTGGGGCAACAAGCTGTATATAAGAGATGCCACGGTGAAGAAACACATTCTCTCGTAGATCGTTGTGCCTTTTAGTGATGAATACTTGCTAAGTGTCCATTGTTTGTACGAGATGGAACCACCTGTGACGCATAGCTGGGCTACAGTGAAACTGCAAAGGAGCAGCCATGTTTCCGGAGAACTGTGGGGTAACAGGCTATATATATGAGATGTCACAGTGAAAAAATGCCTTCTCCCATGGATCGCTGTGCCTTTTAGTGAGGACTAGCTGCTAAGTGTCCATTTTTTCTACGATATAGGACCATCCAGTGACGCATAGCTGGGCTACGGTGAAACTGCACAGGAGCAGCTAACATTTCTGGAGAATCGTGGGGGCAACAGGCCATATATATGAGATGCCATGGTGAAGGAACGCCTTCTCTCGTGAATCGTTGTGCCTTTTAGGTAGCACTAGTTGCTAAGTGTCAATTTTTTCTACGAGATGGAACCACATGGTGACGCATAGCTGGGTTACGGTGAAGCCGCACTAGAGCAGTCAACATTTTTGGAGAACAGTGGGGCAGCAGGCTATATATATGAGATGCCACGGTGAAGAAACGCCATCTCTCGTGGATCGTTGTGCCTTTTAGTGAGTACTAGTTACTAAGTGTCTATTTTTTCTACGAAATGGAACCATCCGGTGAACCGCGGGGCAACAGGCTATATGAGATGCCACGGTGAAGAAACGCCTTCTCTCGTGGATCGTTGTGCCTTTTAGTGAGAACTAGTCGTTAAGTGTCCATTTGTTCTACGATATGGAACCAACTAGTGACGCATAGCTCGACTACGGTAAAGCTGCGCAGGAGCAGACAATATTTCTGGAAAACCGTAGGGAACAAGCTATATTTATGAGATGGCACGGTGAAAAAACGCATTCTCTCGTGGATCGTTGTGCCGTTTGGTTAGTATTAGTTGCAAAATGTCTATTTTTTCTACGAGATGGAACCATCCGGTGACACATTGCTGGGCTACGGTGAGGCTGCACAGGAGCATGCAACATTTCCGAAGAACCGTGGGGCAATCGGCCATATGAGATGCCACGGTGAAGAAAACACCTTCTCTTGTGGATCATTGCACCTTTTAGTGAGGATTAGTTGCTAAGTGTCTATTTTTCTACGAGATGGAACCACCCGATGACGTATAACTGGGCTATGGTAAAGCTGCACAGGAGCAACCAATATTTCCGGAGAACCGTGGGGCAACAGGCTATATGAGATACCACGGTGAAGAAACGCCTTCTCTCGTTGATCGTTACGCGTTTTCGTGAGGCTAGTTGCTAAGTGTCTATTTTTCTATGAGATAGAACCACCCGGTGACGCATAGCTGGGCTACGGTGAAGTTGTACAGGAGCAGGCAACAATTCTGGAGAACCGTGGGGCAACAGGCTATGTATATGCGATGCCACGGTGAAAAACGCCTTCTCTCGTGCATCGTTGCGCCTTTTAGTGATGACTAGTTGCTAAGTTTCTATTGTTTCTACGAGATGGAGCCACCCGGTGACGCATAGCTGGGCTACGGTGAAGCTGCACAAGATCCGCCAAAATTTCCGAAAAACCGTGGGGCAACAAGCTATATATAGTAGATGCCACGGTGAAGAAACGCCTTTTCTCGTAGATCGTTGTGCATTTTAGTGAGGAGTACTATTTGCTAAGTGTCAATTTTTCTATGAGATGGAAACACCGGGTGACGTATAGCTGGGCTACGGTAAAACTACACAGGAACAACCATATTTCTGGAGAACCGTGGGTTACAGGCTATATATATGAGATGTCACGATAAAGAAAAGCCTTCTCCCATGGATCGCAATGGCTTTTAGCGAGGACTAGCTGCTTAGTGTCCATTTTTTCTACGAGATGGAACCATCCAGTGACGCATAGCTGGGCTACGGTCAAGCTGCACAGGAGCAGCTAACATTTTCGGAGAACCGTGGGGGCAACTGGATATATATATATATATCAGATGCCACAGTGAAGAAACGTCTTCTCTCGGGGATAGTTATGCCTTTTAGTGACAACTAGTTGCTAAGTGTCCATTTATTATATGAGATGGAACCACCTGGTGACGCATAGCTGGGCTACGGTGAAGCTGCACAGGAGCAGGTAACATTTCTGGAGAACCGTGGGGCAACAAGCTATATATATGAGATGCCACGGTGAAGAAACGCCTTCTCTCGTGGATCGTTGTCCCTTTTAATGAGGACTAGTTATTAAGTGTCAATTTTTTTGTATGAGATGGAACCACCCGGTGACACATAGCTGGGCTACGGCGAAGCTGCACAGGAGCAAGCAACATTTCCAGAGAACCGTGGGGCAACAGGCCATATGAGATTTCTCGGTGAAGAAACGCCCTCTCTCGTGGATCGTTGCGCATTTTAGTGAGGACTAGTTGTTAACCGTACATTTTAACTACGAGATGGAACAACCCGGTGACGCATAGCTGGGCTACGGTAAAGCTACATAGTAGCTGGCAACATTTCCGGAGAACTGTGGGGCAACAGGCTATATGAGATGCAACGGTGAAGAAATGTCTTTTCTCGTGGATTGTTGCGCCTTTTTGTGAGGACTAGTTGCTAGGTGTCCATTTTTTTACGAGATGGATGCACCCGGTGATGCATAGCTGGGCTACGGTAAAGCTGCAAAGGAGCAGGCATCATTTTTGGAGAACCGTGGGCCAACAGGCTATATGAGATGCCACGATGAAGAAACGCCTTCTCTCGTGGATCGTTGCCTCTTTTTGTGAGGACTAGTTGTTAAGTGTCCATTTTTAGTACGAGATGGAACCACCCGGTGATGCATAGCTGGGATACGGTGAAGCTGCACAGGAGCAGGTAATATTTTTGAAGAACCGTGGGGCAACAGGCTATATGAGATGCCACGGTGAAGAAATGCCTTCTCTCCTGTATCGTTGCGCCTTTTTTGAAGACTAATTGCCAAATGTCCGTTTTTTCTATGAGGTGAAACCACCCGGTGACGCATAGGTTGTCTACGGTGAGGCTGCACAGGTGCAGGCAACATTTTCGGAGAAGAAACGCCTCCTATCGTGGATCGTTGCGCTTTTTAGTTAGGACTAGTTGCTAAGTGTCCATTTTTTCTACAAAATGGAACCACTCGGTGACGCATACCTGGGACACGGTGAAGCTGCACAGGAGCAGGCAACATTTCCGGAGAACCGTGGGGCAACAAGCTATATGAGATTCCACGGTGATGAAACGCCTTCTCTCGTGGATCGTTGCGCCTTTTAGCGAGTTCTAGTTGCTAAGTGTCTATTTTTTCTACGAGATGGATGCACCCGATGACGCATAGCTGGGCTACGGTGAAGCTGCATAGGAGCAAGCAACTTTTTCGGAGAACCGTGGGGCAACAGGCTATATGAGATGCCACGGTGAAGAAACGCCTTCTGTCGTGAATCGTTGCGCCTTTTTGTGAGGACTAGTTGCTAAGTATCCATTTTTACTACGAGATGGAACCGCCCGGTGACGCATAGCTGGGTTACGATGAAGCTGCAGAGGAGCAGGCAATATTTCCGGAGAGCCGTGGGGCAATAGGCTATATGAGATGCCACGGTGAAGGAACGCCTTCTCTCGTGGATCGTTGCGCCTTTTTTAAGGACTAATTGCTAAGTGTTCATTTTTTCTACGAGATTGTTGGATCGAAAACGACAACAGAGGGGGTGAATGTTGCTTTCAAAAATCTCCTAAGTATCCACTTAAAAACTCTTCTCCGATAGCAACAGATGCTATGAATGAAAACCTTGACTAGAGAAACAAAGATCAAACAGCTGACTCAAGGCTGGGAGCCGCTAGAAAATTGATGGCAACGAGGATTGAAAATAGAAGAGCTAAACTGACTCTGAAGAAATGGAGCAGAGCAAAAAGGGAAGCAACAACAGAACAAAAGAAAACAATCAAAAGAAAAAGGAGCAAAACCAAAAGTGAACTGAACTGAAAAGAATACAAAAGACTGAGAAGAAAAGAAGGACCAGACAGCTGAAAATAGAAATTATGGCTGAAGTAATCACAACAGTAGTAATCAACCTCTTACCCGAAACAAAATAAAGACCGAAAAGAGCAGAAAACGGTTGAAAAGTTGTCTGAGCTGAACACTGAAGATACAGCCCGAAAGGCCTAGAAGCAAACACCTTGCCAAAGCAGAAAATGAGATATTTCAACAGCAAGCATCCAACTTGAGTTTTGATTGCTCGGATGACACATATAATTATCTGAGAACTGAAGACCCGACACTTG
Organism: Dendrocalamus sinicus; assembly: GCA_036346575.1. Lineage (NCBI taxonomy): Eukaryota > Viridiplantae > Streptophyta > Magnoliopsida > Poales > Poaceae > Dendrocalamus > Dendrocalamus sinicus. Next base: position 24,431 of record CM070672.1, on the reverse strand, counting down.
ACCGAAGACAGGAGAAATCAATGCTTCACTGTGAGAACGAATAACTTTTTGCTGTTAAATGGAACAATTGAAAACAATTTCAGAGCAATCGGTTGAAGCATTGAACAGCTGTTCGACAAGCCTGTCTCGGCTGCAAACAAACACACACAGTTATGACAAAAAGGGAGATTTGCAAGATTACCGAGACTAGAAAAGACAACTTGATATTCTCAGAATAATTGGCACAAAGACTTCAACTGAAAGACTGCAATCAAAAGCAAGACAAAAAGCAAAGAAATCACAGTCATACGAGAAGAAACATTTTTTTGCTTGCTGGCCGGAAACTGAAACCACCGACTATTTTCTTTTTACTGCCGGCGGGGAGATGTGTTTACTGCCGCAACATGGTAGCAACAAACTCAGTAAATCTGCATCAGGCGATCAGACTATTAAGCTAGCAAATGAAGGACCGAAGGCAGTGAATACAAGCTCTGTCCGAATACTGTTTTTCAGAGAACTGAGAAGATCAAAGAGCTGCTGTTGGCACAGAAGAAACTGCAGACAACCAACGAGCAGTAAAAGGAATGCTGTCCAAGAACTATCGGCAAAGGAAAAAGCAGTACAAGAGTAGCAACTAGAAGCGATCGATCTGAAATTCAGAGTGAAATGATCTGGCCGAGAAAGCCGAAACCAGCAGAGAAGGCATCAACCGGCAAAATAGAACAGAAACCATCACAAATAGAGATAGACCACCATATCAAATCAAAAAGGGAAACAGAGACAGTAATGATTCTATTGGGAGTTTCTACAGCCAGTTCAACACAAGAAGTCACACTACTTTCCCATACGTATTTGAGAACAAGATGAACACAAGCATGGAGAGCACACACGTAAAACCTTCAACACACTCTCTCAAGCCATCTCCTACAGAAACCAACACATATTCTCTCTTTTTTTTCTCACCCAGCTACTAGAGAACACCCTCTCTATTTATAGCCTCCACTACCGGGTTCACATTTGCACTTTACCCGATAACTCCACCAAATCTGCGCTTTATCCATTAACCCGAACAACATCCGCTTCCTTTTGTGCAGCCTTGCGTATTTACCAAAACGCCCCACCTGCACCTTCTGGGAAGCTTTCACATTTCTTGCCGCCCAAGCCTCGCAACCACCTCAAGTCCTCGCCGTCTTCGGCACATCCCGACCGCTCCGACCTCAGCACCGCCTATGCCTAGTCCGGTCATCCCGTGCCTCGCCATGACTGCGTCTCAAAGTCCTGCAGCCATCACAGACAAGAAACACATCACATAGCATCGCTCGAGATACTGATAACACAAAATCATATTAGAATTAAATGCTCACACCCAAAATATCCCAACGACCGGTCGACAAGAAAACATGCGTCCTAAACTCGTCTGACCGCGATAGACCAAATCCAACCACAGTCGCCTACACCATGCAACGACTTGGCTCGAACCACTCAAACCAAACTCAAACTATCTAGAACACGTGTCAATTACTCATCCCAAATAAGGGATGACATCCACATGGCCTCTCAGAGATGGAACCACCCGGTGACGCATAGCTGGTCTACGGTGAGCCTGCGCAGGTGCAGGCAATATTTCTGGAGAACCGTGGGGCAACAGGCTATATGAGATACCACGGTGAACAAACGCCTTCTCTCGTGAATCGTTGCGTCTTTTAGTGAGGACTAGTTGCTAGGTGCCAATTTTTTCTGCGAGATGGAACCACCCGGTGATGCATAGCTAGGCTACGGTGAAGCTGCACAGGAGCAGGCAATATTTCCGGAGAACCGTGGGGCAACAGGCTATATGAGATGCCACAGTCAAGAAACGCCTTCTCTCGAGGATTGTTGCACCTTTTTTGTGGACCAGTTGCTAGTGTCTATTTTTTCTACGAGATGAAACCACCCGGTGACACATAGCTGGGCTACGGTGAAACTGCACAGGAGCATGCAACATTTCTGGAGAACCGGGGGCAACAGGCTATATGAGATGCCACGGTGAAGAAACACCTTCTCTCGTGGATCGTTGCGCCTTTTTTTGAGGACTAGTCGCTAAGTGTCCCTTTTTTCTATGAGATGGAACCACCCGGTGATGAATAGCTGGGGTACGGTGAGGCTGCACAGGAGAAGGCAACATTTCCGGAGAACCGTGGGGCAACAGGCTACATGAGATGCGACGGTGATGAAACACCTTCTGTCGTGGATCGTTACACCTTTTAGTGTGGATTAATTGCTAAATGTCCATTTTTCAATGAAATGAAACCACCCGGTGATGCATAGTTGGGCAACGGTGACGCTGCATAGGAGCAGGCAACATTTCCGGAGAACCTTGGGGCAACAGGCTATATGAGATGCCACGGTGAAGAAACGCCTTCTCTGTTGCATCGTTGAGCCTTTTAGTGAGGTCTAGTTGATAAGTGTTCATTTTTTCTACGAGATGGATGCACCCGGTGACGCATAGCTGGGCTACGGTGAAGCTGCACAGGAGTAGGCAACATTTCCGGAGAACCGTGGGGCAACAGGCTATATGAGACGCCACGGTGAAGAAACGCCTTCTCTTGTGGATCGTTGCGCCTTTTTTTAAGACTAGATGCTAAGTATCCATTTGTTCTGCAAGATGGAACCACCCGGTCAGGCATTACTGGTCTACGGTGAGGCTGCAAAGGAGCAGGCAATATTTTCGAAGAACCGTGGGGCAACAGGCGATATGAGATGCCACGGTGAGAAAGCGCCTTCTCTCACGAAGCGTTGCGTCTTTTAGTGAGGACTAGTTGCTAGGTGTCTATTTTTTTACGAGATGGAACCACCCGGTGACAAATAGCTGGGCTACGGTGAGGCTGCACAGGAGCAGGCAACATTTTTGGAGAACCGTGGACAACAGACTATATGAGATGCCACGGTGAAGAAGCGCCTTCTATCGTAGATCGTTTAGCCTTTTTTGAGAACTAGTCGCGAAGTGTCCTTTTTTTCTACGAGATGGAACCACCCGGTGACAAATACCTGGGCTACGGTGAGGCTGGACAGGAGCAGGCAATATTTTCGGAGAACCGTGGGCAATAGATTATATGAGATGCCACGGTGAAGAAGTGCCTTCTGTCGTAGATCATTGCGCCTTTTTTGAGAACTAGTCGCTGGGTGTCCTTTTTTTCTACGAGATGGAACCACCCGGTGACAAATAGCTGGGCTACGATGAGGCTGCACAAGAGCAGGCAACATTTCAGGGGAACCGTGGGCAACAGGCTATATGAGATGCCACGGTGAAGAAACGCCTTCTCTCGTAGATCGTTGCGCCTTTTTTGAGGACTAGTCGCTAGGTGTCCTTTTTTTTCTCTCTACGAGATGGAACCACCTGGTGACAAATAGCTGGGCTACGGTGAGGCTGCACAGGAGCAGGCAATATTTTCGGAGAACCGTGGGCAACAGACTATATGAGATGCCACGGTGAAGAAGCGCGTTCTGTCGTAGATCGTTGCGCCTTTTTTGAGAACTAGTTACAAAGTGTCCATTTTTTCTACGAGATGGAACCACCCGGTGATGCATAGCTGGGCTACGGTGAAGCTACACAGGAGCGGGCAACATTTCCGGAGAACCGTGGGGCAACAGCCTATATGAGATGTCACGGTGAAGAAACGCATTCTCTCGTGGATCGTTGCGCCTTTTTTGAGGAGATGTCATGCTAAGTGCCTATTTTTTCTACGAGATGGAACCACCTGGTCACGCATAACGGGTCTACAGTGAGGTTATACTAGAGCAGGCAACATTTTCAGAGAACCGTGGGGCAACAGGCGATATGAGATGCTACGGTGAAAAAACGCATTCTCACGTGAATCATTGCGTCTTTTAGTGTGGACTAGTTGCTAGGTGTCCATTTTTTCTATGAGATGGAACCACCCGGTGACGCATAGCTGGGCAGCGCTGAAGCTGCACAGGAGTAGGCAATATTTTAGGAGAACCGTGGGCAACAGGCTATATGAGATGTCACGGTGAAGAAACGACTTCTCTCGTGGATCATTGGGCCTTTTTTGAGGACTAGTTGCTAAGTGTCCATTTTTTCTACGAGATAGAACCACCCGGTGACGCATAACTGGTCTACGGTGAGGCTGCACAGGAGCAGGCAATATTTTTAGAGAACCGTGGGGTAACAGGCGATATTAGATGCCACAGTAAAGAAATACCTTCTATCGTGAATAGTTGCGTCTTTTAGTGAGAACTAGTTGCTAGGAGTCCATTTTTTCTACGAGATGGAACCACCTGGTGACGAATAGCTGGGCTACGGTGACGCTGCATAAGAGCAGACAACATTTCCAGAGAACCGTCGGCAACATGCTATATGAGATGCCACGGTGAAGAAATGCCTTCTCTCGTAGATCGTTGCGCATTTTTTGAGGACTAGTTGCTAAGTGTCCATTTTTGTTACGAGTTAGAACCACCCGATGACGCATAGCTGGGCAGCGGTGAAGCTGCATAGGAGCAGGCAACATTTCCGGAGAACCGTGGGGCAACAGGCTATATGAGATGCCACGGTGAAGAAACGCTTTCCCTCGTGAATCGTTGCGTCTTTTAGTGAGGACTAGTTGCTAGGTGTCTATTTATTCTACGAGATGGATCCGCTCGGTGACGCATAGCTGGGTTACAGTGAAGCTGCACAGGAGCATGCAACATTTAAGAAGAACCGTGGGTAAGAGGCTATATGAGATGCCAAGGTGAAGAAACGCCTTCTCTCGTAGATCGTTGCGCCTTTTTTGAGAACTAGTCGCTAAGTGCCATTTTTTTACGAGATGGAACCACCTGGTGAAGAATAGCTGGGATATGGTGAGGCTACACCGGAGTAGGCAACATCTCTGGAAAACCGTGGGCAACAGACTATATGAGATGCCACGGTGAAGAAACGTCGTCTCTCGTAGATCGTTGCGTCTTTTTTGAGGACTAGTTGTTAGGTGTCAATTTTTTCTACGAGATGGAACCAACCGGTGACGCATAGCTGGGTAGCGGTGAAGCTGCACAGGAGCAGGCAACATTTCTGGAGAACCGTGGGGCAACAGGGTATATGAGATGCCACGGTGAAGAAACACCTTCTCTCCTGGATCGTTGCGCCTTTTTTGAGTACTAGTTGCGAAGTGTTCATTTTTTCTACGAGATGGATGCACCTGGTGACGCATAGCTGGGCTACGGTGAAGCTGCTTAGGAGCAGGCAACATTTCTAGAGAACCGTGGGGATGCAGGCGATATGAGATGCCACGGTGAAAAAACGCCTTCTCTCATGAATCGTTGCGTCTTTTAGTCAGGACTAGTTGATGTGACCACGTCAGCAACACGTACGACCATAGTGGCCAATATCAAGATTGAACTAAAGGTGAATTTGTTTCTTCAACTTCAACACATTTTAAATGAGAATATGATGCTACCTAAAGATGAAAAAATATATATTTGTAGCACCACAACACTTTGGAACCAATTGAAGCAAGGGTTCAAGTTGGACAGGTTTTGGAATCCAATTCGGCCTCCAGATCAATTCGGATTCAGCTTGATAGGTCAACTTCAAATGGCCATAACTTTTGATCCAGAAGGCTTCTCGGAGCCCGTGAGTACTCGTTGGAAAGCTCTTGGAGTCTACTTTCAGATGGATCTAGTCTCACCTCCAAACTGTACTTGAGCAGATCAGAAACTGCGAAACAAGTCACATTACTTTTCCAGTCTGAGTCAAAGTGGGCCGAGGGCCTTGTAACTTGGGCTATTTGGGCTGGTACTGTTCATATGAATAGTACCATGGCTTTATAAACAGTAACTGTGAATAGTACCACATCCCTTTTCATTAGATAAGTGGAGCTTCCCCCTCCCCTATTTAAGGAGGTCGCAACCATTTAGTTTTCCTTGGGTTTTTCTTAAGAGATTATTCTGCTTAGCAGTTTCACCGCATGTTCGGTTGAGGAACCCCAACTTGTGAACTTAAATATTATTCGCAATACAGATTGCATATTTTACTCTCTTGCTCGTGTTCTCGATTCGCTTGCAGGAGATAGCCTTCCTGGCGAGGTCAACCGTGTTCGGCACGGTTGACAACCAATGGAGCAGTGGTGTAGTGATTGCGAGGGGTTCGATCTGTTTTGGTCGGAGCCTTTGGATCATCAACGTCGAGTTCTCCACAATCGACTTATCAGTACCTCTCGGAAGATCGGGCCATCGTCACATCACTAGTTGTTAGGTGTCTATTTTTTCTACGAGATGGAACCTCCCGGTGATGCATAATTGGTCTACGGTGAGGCTGCACAGGAGCAGGCAATATTTTCGGTGAATCGTGGGGCAACAGGCGATATGAGATGCCACGGCAAAGAAACTCCTTCTCTCGTGAATCGTTGCGTCTTTTAGTGAGGACTAGTTGCTAGGTGTCCATTTTTTCTACGAGATGGAATCACCCGGTGATGAATAGCTGGACTACGGTGAGTCTGCATAGGAGTAGGCAACATTTCCAGATAACTGTCGGCAACAGGCAATATGAGATACCACGGTGAAGAAACGCCTTCTCTCGTAGATCGTTGTGCCTTTTTTGAGGACTAGTTACTAAGTCTCCGTTTTTGCTACAAGATGGAACCTCCCGGTGACGCATAGCTGGGCATCGGTGAAACTGCACAGGAGCAGACAACATTTCTGGAGAACCGTGGGGCAACAGGCTATATAAGACGCCACGGTGAAGAAACGCCTTCTCTTGTGAATCGTTGCGTCTTTTAGAAAGGACTAGTTGCTAGGTGTCTATTTTTCTATGAGATGGAACCACCCAGTGACGCATAACTGGGTTACGATGAAGCTACACTGGAGCATGCAACATTTCTGGAGAACCGTGGGCAAGAGGCTATATGAGATGCCGAGGTGAAGAAACGCCTTCTCTCGTAGATCGTTACGCCTTTTTTGAGGACTAGTCGCTAAGTTTCCATTTTTTCTTCGAGATGGAACCACCCGGTGAATAATAGCTAGGCTACGGTGAGGCTACACAGGAGCAGGCAACATTTCAGGAGAACCGTGGGCAATAGACTATATGAGATGCCACGGTGAAGAAACACCTCTCGTAGATCGTTGCGTCTTTTTTAAGGACTATTTGCTAAGTGTCCATTTTTTACGAGATGGAACCAACCAGAGACACATAGCTGGGCAGCGGTGAAGCTGCACTGGAGCAGGCAACATTTCTGGAGAACCATGGGGAAACAGGCTATATGAGAAGGCAGGGTGAAGAAACACCTTCTGTCGTGAATCGGTGCGCCTTTTAGTGAGGTCTAGTTGCTAAGTGTACATTTTTTGTACGTGATGGATGCACCTGGTGATGCATAGCTGGGCTACGGTGAAGCTGCACAGGAGCAGACCACATTTTCAGAGAACCGGGGGCAACAGGCTCTATGAGATGCCACGGTGAAGAAACACCTTCTCTCATGGATCGTTGCGCCTTTTGTAAGGACTAGTTGCTAAGTGTCCATTTTTTTATGTGATGGAACCTTCCGGTGATGCATAGCTGGTCTACGGTGAGGCTGCACAGGAGCAGGCAACATTTTCGAAGAACCGTGGGGCCAAAGGCTATAAGAGATGCTAGGTGAAGAAACGCCTTTTGTGGTGGATCGTTGCGCTTTTTAGTGAGGACTAGTTGCTAGGTGTACATTTTTTCTACGAGATGGAACCACCCAGTGATGTATAGCTGAGCTATAGTGAGGCTGCACAGGAGCAGACTACATTTTCGGAGAACCGTGGGCAACAGGCTATATGAGAAGCCCCGGTGAAGAAACGCCTTCTCCCGTAGATTGTTGCGCCTTTTTTGAGGACTAGTTGTTAAGTGTCCATTTTTCTACGAGATGAAACCACCCGGTGATGCATAGCTGGGTTACGGTGAGGCTACACAGGAGTAGGCAACATTTCAGGAGAACTGTGGGGCAATAGGCTTTGTGAGATGCCACGGTGAAAAACGCCTTCTGTCGTAGATCGTTGCGCCTTTTAGTGAGGATTAATTGCTAAGTGTCCATTTTTATACGAGATGGAACCACCCAGTGACGAATAGCTGGGCTACGGTGAGGCTGCACAGGAGCAGGCAATATTTTTGGAGAACCGTGGGGCAACAGGCTATATGAGATGCCACGGTGAAGAAACGCCTTCTGTCGTGGATCGTTGCTCCTTTTAGTGAGGATTAATTGCTAAGTGTTCATTTTTTCTACGAGATGGAACCACCCGGTGACGCATAGCTGGGCTACGGTGAGGTTGCATAGGAGCAGGCAACATTTCCATAGAACCGTGGGGCAACAGGCTATATGAGATGTCACGGTGAAGAAACGACTTCTCTTGCAGATCGTTGCGCCTTTTTTGAGGACAAGTTGATAAGTGTCCATGTTTTCTACGAGATGGAACCACCCGGTGACACATAACTAGTCTACGGTGAGGCTGCAGAGAAGCAGACAACATTATCGGAGAATCGTGGGGCAACAGGTTATATGAGATGCCACGGTGAAGAAACGCCTTCTCTCGTGGATCGTTGCGCCTTTTTGTGAGATCTAGTTGCTAAGTGTCAATTTTATCTACAAAATGGATGCACCTGGTGACGCATAGTTGGGCTACGGTGAGGCTGCACAAGAGCAGGCAACATTTTCAGAGAACCGTGGGGGCAACAGGCTATATGAGACGCCGTGGTAAAGAAACTCCTTCTCTCGTGGATCGTTGCACCTTTTTGTGAGATCTAGTTGCTAAGTGTTAATTTTTTCTATCAGATGGATGCGACCGGTGATGCATAGCTGGGTTACGATGAAGCTGCACAGGAGCAGGCAACATTTCTGGAAAACCGTGGTGCAACAGGCTATACGAGATGCAACGGTGAAGAAACGCCTTCTGTCGTGGATTGTTGCGCCTTTTTTGAGGACTAGTTGCTAAGTGTCCATTTTTCTATGAGATGGAACAACTCGGTGACGCATAGCTGCACTAGAGCAGGCAACATTTCTGGAAAACCGTGGGGCAACAGGCTATGTGAGATGCCACCGTGAAAAACGCCCTCTGTCGTAGATCGTTGCGCCTTTTAGTGAGTATTAATTGCTGCGGTAAGGCTGCACTAGAGCTGGCAACATTTTCGGTGAACCGTGAGGCAACAGACTATATGAGATGTCACGGTGAAGAAACGCCTTCTCTCGGGGATTGTTGCGCCTTTTTGTGCGAATCAGTTGCTAAGTGTTCATTTTTTCTACGAGATGGAACCACCCGGTGACGCATACCTGGGTTACGGTGAAGCTGCATAGGAGCAGGCAACATTTCTGGAGAAACGTAGGGCAACAGGCTATATGAGATGCCACGGTGAAGAAACGCCTTGTCTCGTGGATTGTTGTGCCTTTTTGTGAGAACTAGTTGCTAATTGTCCATTTTTTCTAGAAGATGAAACCACCCGGTGACACATAGCTGGTCTACGGTGGGGCTGCATAGTAGCAGGCAACATTTTCGGAGAACCCGTGGGGGCAACAGGCTATATGAGATGTCACGGTGAAGAAACGCCTTCTCTCGTGGATCGTTGCGCCTTTTTTGAGGACTAGTTGCTAAGTGTCCATTTTTTCTACGAGATGGAACCACCCGGTGACGCATAGCAGGGCAACGGTGAAGCTGCATAGGAGCAGGCAACAATTCCGGAGAACCGTGGGGCAACAGGCTAAATGAGATGCCACGGCGAAGAAACACCTTATCTCGTGGATCGTTGCGCCTTTTTGTGAGAACTAGTTGCTAAGTGTCTATTTTTTCTACGAGATGGAACCACCCGGTGATGCATAGCTGGGTTACGGTGAAGCTGCATAGGAGCAGGCAACATTTCTGGAGAACCGTGGGGCAACATGCTATATGAGATGCCACGGTGAAGAAACGTCTTCTCTCGTGGATCGTTGCGCCTTTTTGTGAGGACTAGTTGCTAAGTGTCCATTTTTTCTACGAGATGGAACCACCCAGTGACGCATAGCTGGTCTACAGTGAGGCAGCACAGGAGCGGGCAACATTTTTGGAGAACCGTGGGGCACATGCGATATGAGATGCCACGGTGAAGAAACACCTTCTTTCTACGAGATGGAACCAGCCGGTGACGCATAGCTGGGTTACGGTGAGGCTGCACAGGAGCAGGCAACATTTCCATAGAACCAGCGAGCAACAGGCTATATGAGATGCCACGGTGAAGAAACGCCTTCTCTCGTGGATCGTTGCACCTTTTTGTGCGGACTAGTTGTTTAGTGTCCATTTTTTCTTCGAGATGGAACCACCCGGTGACACATAGCTGGTCTACGGTGAGGCTGCACAGGAGTAGGCAACATTTCTGGAGAACCATGGGGCAACAAGCCATATGAGATGCTACGGTAAAGAAATGCCTTCTCTCGTGAATTGTTCCGATTTTTAGTGAGGACTAGTCGCTAAGTGTTCATTTTAACTACGAGTTGGAACCACCCGGTGACGCATAGCTGGGCTACGGTGAAGCTGCTTAGGAGCAGGCCACATTTCCAGAGAACCGTGGGGCAACATTCTATATGAGATGTTTAGGAGTCACCGATCCCACGTTGGCTTCCGGTTCTTCTTCTGATTCTCCTTGCGGTTTCTCCCTTACTGCTCTCTGTGACATAACTGATGATCAGTTAGAGCAGCTTGCGGATGAGCAGTTAGCCCTCCTAGCTCAGAGATTCTTCCATGCTTACAAGAGGAGGAGGGACGGAAAGAGAGGAGGACCCATGATTTGCTTCGAGTGTGGTGGCCCCAACCACATCCGAGCAAACTGCCCCAAGCTGGGAAGGGAAAAGGCGACTACGGTGGTTTGGGTAAGAACGACTACATCGACAAGAACCGCAACACGAAGCCCTCAGCACCTGCCCAAGGCAAGAAAAAGTTCCGCGACTTTGGGAAGGCCAAGAAGCTCTTCCACCGCGTCCTCACCGCCTTCGACGACCTCGACCTTAGCGAGGTGGAGGGATGGAGAGATGACGACGGGACGGGTGACCAAGAACCCAAGGGCGGCGATGACTTCTCCGACATGTGCTTCATGGCTCTCGAGGGCGAACTGAGTGACAGCGAGCTGTACTCTGACTCGGACGAGGTATGCCCCACCTACGACCAGCTTAATCATGCTTTTCTTAAGCTAGGTGGATTTCATGCTAGAGCTAGGGCTAGGTGTACCGAGTTAGAGAAGGAAGTAGAGAGCTTGTCACGGGAGCTTACTTCACTTAGATCTGCTCCCTCCCGTGACGATTGTGATGTTTGTTCTGCTTTGCTGGATGACATGGAGAAACTAAGGACCTTGCATGATAGTGTGTCCTTTGAGCTTGATATTGTTAAGGTGGAGAACATTAGTCTCTTGGCTGAACTAGAGATGAGTAGGGTTGCTTCTATTTCATCTACTACTGTTAAGACTGTTGCTTGCACCTCATGTGAGGATAAGGACAATGCTGTTAGAGGTCTTTATACCATGCTTCTGGATCTGCCCGAGTCTTGTGAAAATTGCAATAATCTGAAGATGAACCTAAAACGGGTAGATCATAAAATTGCTGAGTTGCATGCTTCCTTACTTGAGCCTGTTGTTTCTTGCACCAACTGTCCAAAATTGAGACTTGAGCTTGAGTCTGTTTCTAAGCAATTCCAAGAGATGGTTGATCATAACAACAAATTGGCTCAGTTTGCGACTAAGGATCCTGTTAGCTCACCATGCATTAGTTGTGATAAACTAAAACTTGAACTCATTGCTTTGAATGAACAATGTGTGAAGCTAACTAAGGATTTACTAGAGAAGCCATCAACTCATTGTGATGTGGTTGCTGAGGTTGGGAAGGAGCCCAAGGGTAAGGTTGAGACGCTTAGCGACGTGAACCAACTTGCTAGTAGTAGGACTGTCCCCTCAGAGTCGGCTGTGCGTGCACAAGCCATTCTTTTCTCTACTTTTGGTTCTTCTTCTGCTCCCTTACCTCCTGCTGTCTCTTCTTCCCCCTGCTCTTCTTGCACCTCTCTCTTTCGGGAGTGTCAGTATCTTATGAACACTCTCGAGAGATTTGTAGGAGGCAAGAAGAAGCTTAATCTTATTCTAGACCAATCTAAGATTTGCAGATTAATCAGGGTCTAGGATACGATTTCTATGAGGATATGAGAAGCATCCCGTAACATCCTGATTTTCAGAGCCTTTTTGAAGCTTTTTAAAATAAAATTCACCATTTGAATTTTTCTGGAATTAATTAAAGCTTAAATGAGATTTTATGAATTAAAAAGGATTTAATATGATTAAGTTAAACATTAACATTTGCCAAAGTTATTTTATTTGAGTTCTTTGTGTCTCAAGGAATTTATTAGTGTTTTTTTTCTGGATTTTTCTGGATTTATTTGCTATTTTCTAGAGCTCAAAATGATTTAATTGAATTTCTAGAAAAAGAAAAAGAAAAAAAAAGAAAAACCCATCGAACCGGCCGGTGGAATAAACCCACCGAACCGCTGGTCCACCGCGCCGCCTCACATCGCCGCCCGTGCCGCGTGGCGCGCATCCGCCGCGCGCGCGTTCGCATCGCCCACCGGATGACCGCCGCGTGTCGTCATCTCGCCGCCGCCGTCGCGCCCGCATCCCGGACCATTCACTCGCCGTGCCACCGGCGGTGAGCCCACTGTCGGCGCCGCTACCTAACCCTAGTGGGCCGAGCCCACTCGCCCGCCGCCGCCGCCGCCGGTATTTATTGGCGCAACCAGAGGTTCGCCGCCGCCGCCGCCGCAAGGCGCTGCCCTGCCCCGCGCCGTCCGTCGCCGCTGTCGTTATCGCTGTCGTGCCACCGGTGAGCGCCGCCGCTCGCCGGCGAACCGCCGCCGCGCGCCTCGCCGCCTCGCCGATCGCCGCGCGCTGCTCGCTGCCGCCGTCGCCGTCGTCGGTCTCGCCGCCGCCCGAAGCCTTCACCTCCGCCTCGGCAAGCCCGTCCGCCGCCGCCATCTGGCGACGCCGCTCGCCGCCGGTCTTCGCTGCCGTCGGCTAGCCCGCCGCCGCTCTCTGCCGCCGGTGAGACCTCGCCGCCGCTCACCTCGGACCGCCGCCGTCCGCTTCGCTCGCCCGCCGCCTCGGCCGTGCCCCCTCGCCCCAGCGGCGGCGTGCGTCGGCCCAGCGCCGCTACCGCGCCGCCGCCGCCTTCCGTGCACGGGTCCGCGTGGCGCCGTGCCCGCGCCGTGTGGGGCCCGCCGTCCGTAGACCCGTGCACCCGCCACGCGCCGGCGATCCCGCCGCCGCGCGCCCGAGCCGCCCGATCCGCCGCCGCTCGATCGATCTGGGCGACGGCCGGATCGTCCCACGCGCCGCACCACGCCGTCCGACGCCCGCCGCGCGCGCCGAAGTCGCCACGCCCGGCCAGCCACGCAAGCCAGCCACGCCAGCCCTAGACCGACGTGTCATGCCACGTCGATGCCACATGGGTGCCACGTCGAGAACCGAGCCGTCCCAGTGCCACGTCGGCGCCACGCCACTCGCCGGTCAAGATGCCACGCCGGCCATGCCGCACACGTGTCTGCCACGTGGTCGCCACGCCGACCCTAACGCTTGCGCCACCGGCGATCGGCCACCTTTCGTTGCGGCGCCGGTTCACGGTGAACCGAGGATCCGTGCGCCCGGTCTACAAAGATGCACTTTTCCAATTTCCCGATTTTCTGTAGATTTATTTTTCCGAGCCCCGTTCTCCTCGCCCTAGCTCCGATTGACCCGATTCTTTTTCCTAAATTCATCTAAAATTGAGCTCTATGTTTTGGTTCAGGTTTGAAAGTTTTGGAGTTCTTTTGAATTTTATTTGATTTTATTTTGTCTCTTTGTTTCGTTTTCTCTCGTTAGATCACGCGTTCGAGGAGCCGCCGTCATTTGAAGATCAAGAGCCGTCAACTGAGCAAGGCCAAGGCAAGTCGTGTCCTTTGATCATGTTGAACCCAGTTTGCAATCTATTATTTAATTATTTTGTTTTAAATTATCTTGCATCGCTATTTTTATTCAAACCCTTGTATTGGTAGTTATCGTCCCAATTGGTTATTTCCTCCTTGATATTTTGGAATACCTTGATGCCATTGTCAACTTAGGTTGGGAATTTAATTAGTGATGCTATGTTATTTGTCACATTGGGTTGGTACGATTAGAATGCTTAGCCTTGCTTATTTTGCGTAAAGGTTTCATCATCATATGTGATTAATTAATTTGACCTAATGAGATATTGAATCGAGGTTGGTGCCATCGTTATAAAATTTGTGCCGTGGCGTTGGTGCGCCATTGGCGGTGGTTATACAAAATTGGTTTTCACTCGCGAATGATCGTGCGAAAGGGGGAAGTGTTGGAGCACTTCGAGGATGTGGTAGTCTCGCCCGAACACTTAAGGACTTAACTTTGTGCGCCATTGATCCGAGTCTTACTGCAAACCACATGTCCGTATGGGACGGACTGGCTGATTAATTTGTGATGTTTCACTCGTTCCGCCATTGGGATGTCAGTGGGTGTCGTATACATTCCACGGGGCGCAAGGGGGGGGGGGTGTGATGCGAAACCCTAGCGGGCGGGATTGGGTTGGAATTGAACATTGTAAAGGCTTTGTTGTGATTGTCTTTAACGTGAGGATTATCACATCGTGTGGGTACAGTTGTGCGACCTCTGCAGAGTGTAAAACTATTCGAATAGCCGCGTCCTCGGTCATGGACAATGCTCGGTGATTTCACACGAGGTATAGTTATTTCTAAAAAGTTTCGGACGGTGGATGGTTAATTCACTGTTGGTGGGAGATCCATAAGTGGTTGGTTTAGCTTATGGATGGGAGATCCATAAGTGGTTACTTCAATTCCTTTGATTATTGTTTATTATTGTTTTACTTCAAATGCGCCTTCAATCTATTTAGTGTATTTTCAAATGCTGTTTTATGCAAATTAACCTTTCAGCCATCCATTGGTAAGCCTTGCATATTATATTGCATTCATTTGTTACAAACGGCTTGCTGAGTACCAATGTACTCACGGCTTTATGCCCCTGTTGCTCAGTTGAGGAGGAGGAGTATCACCAGCAAGAGGTTCCAGAAGGAGAGTACTACGACGTCTTCGCGGATTAGGCTTCGTTCTCCACTCGATAGCCTGTGGGCGTGTCGATTGGCTGCTGCGCTTTCTTTTGGATTTCCGCTGCTAGTTTTTGTTAAGCCCTTCGGGCTAGTCTATTGTAAGCTTGACCATAAGGTCGTACTCTGATGATTATTATTAATATTTGAGTCTTTTCTTAGTAAATCGTGATATGTTCGATATTTCATCTTTGTTTATGCTGTGTGCACTAGCGTGATCCTCGACTAGTGCGTAATACACAGGAGAGTCCGGATTTGCATATTCGGTCTCTCTGAGAGATGGTATCGAGCTATATCGATCAGAGGACTAAGCCCTAGTTAGAATGATCGAATTAGTCAAGTTTTCAAAATTTATTTTCTAAATCAAATCAACCAAATGATTGACTAGTAATTCTTGATTCTTACCTCATTCTTAGGATTCTTGCTCTTTGTCTCCTCTGAAATATTGTTTTCGAAATTCAAATTGACTTCTTATCTCTATAATGTCCATAGATGTCTCGATTGTCCCTTAGCCCAAGTGAAGATTGGCGTGGAATTCTTCAAGCTGTGCTGTGAAGTTTGGATCAAGGAAGCGCCCAATATGTCTAGAGAAGACTGAAGATTTCCGTGAAGATTAGAAGCCATTAGATTTGAACCCTGTTATAGTTTTTAGTATCGTATAGATCGTCTTGCTTCTTATTTGCCATTGTGTGTGATGTGAGCTGCAGTTTTGCTTCTAGCATTATGATGCAGTCATGTCAAAAGTCTTTTTGTGGAGTTTATTGCTTCTTTTGTTAGCCTTTTCGGCTAAGTGTCCGCTTAGTTTAGGTTGCCATTAGTTATTCCCTTAGACGAGTTTACCGCACCTCTGCTTTTCCTCTTACCTATTGAGCCTTGAAGTCGGTTCAAAGAAATGGTCTTTCTTTTGTGAGCGGCGAAGAAGATGGTTGAAACCAGAACTCCGCAGTCGTGGCAGACAAACCGAACCTGTGAACAGTTCCACTCACCACCCTGAGCGGTTCCGCGACCACGGACCCGCTCTCGCCGGTTCCTCGATGGCCTGACTCGATGATGCAAGCAATGATGCGAGAATATGAACAATATGGCTCAGCACAGGCACCTGTGGGTAGCAGCACCTCAGGTCACTCATCATCACCCCGCTTTGTAGAGTTTATGAGGACGAGGCCGCCTACCTACTCCAGTTCTTGAGCCTTTGGCGGCAGATGACTGGATCCGCTCGATAGAGAAAAGCTGAACTTGGCCCAAGGCATGAGAGGGGAGAGAGTGTTGATGCAAAGACACCGGCTAGAGGGACTGCAGCAGAGTGGTGGGAGAACTCTGTGGCGCCCACGAGGACCAGACAAGATTACTTGGGATGAGTTCTCCACCGCTTCGTCACGCCCATGTCCTCGATGGGGTGATGGACATGAAGAAGGAGGAGTTCCGTGAGTTGCAGCAGAGGAACATGACAAAGAGTGAATACCTCAATAAATTCACTCGGCTAGCTCGCTATGCACCCGAGGACGAGCCACGGATGAAGACCGTCGAAGAGGTTCCTGAAAGGCTTGAACCTGTGGATTGAAGGTGCGGGTTGTGGGCAACGACTATGCCAGCTTTCAGCAGATGGTGGATAAGGTCATCCTAATTGAGGACGATCCATGAGCTCGAGGAGTCTCGCAAGAGGAGGATGGCTCAGCGAGGATTTCAGTCTCACGGGCTCGAGGCGCTGCTTTCAAAGACTTACCACCACTCGGCATCGCAGCGGTCCGATTTCAAGACTCGGCCCAATGCCTCGTCATGATGTTTCGGACCACGCCCTATCAATGTCGGCGGTCAACCTCGAGTGACAAGCCCAATAATTTCATCTAATTGTTTCAAGTGCAAAGAGCGTGTCATTTTGCTCGCAATTGCCCGCAAAGCGCCAAGGAATCACGCCAATCCCGCTCAACCTTGGAAGTACCCTACAAAGACCCCAGAGCAAGCCGTGGAACATCGTCAAGTCGTGGAGCGGATACCTCGTAACGCTGCAAGGAAGCTTGAACCACGCCGTCTCCAACGCCGCACTGGTAACCTATTCTTTTAGTAAGCCCAATCTCGGGTCGAGATTCCGCTTAAGGGAGGTTTGTAACATCCGATTTTCAGAGCCTTTTGAAGCTTTTAAAATAAAATTCACCATTTGAATTTTTCTGGAATTAATTAAAGCTTAAATGAGATTTTATGAATTAAAAAGGATTTAATATGATTAAGTTAAACATTAACATTTGCCAAAGTTATTTTATTTGAGTTCTTTGTGTCTCAAGGAATTTATTAGTGTTTTTTTTCTGGATTTTTCTGGATTTATTTGCTATTTTCTAGAGCTCAAAATGATTTAATTGAATTTCGGGAAAAAGAAAAAGAAAAAAGAAAACTCACGAACCGGCCGGTGGGCTAAACCCACCGAACCGGCCGGTCCCACCGCTTCGCTCGCCTCGCCCGCCCGTGCCACGTGGCGCGCATCCGCCCGCGCTCGCGTTCGCAGATCGCCGCACGGATGACCGCCACGTGTCGTCATCTCGCCGCCGCCGTCGCGCCCCGCATCCCGGACCGCTCGCCTCGCCGTGTTACCGGCTGTGTGGGCCCACTGTCGGCGCCCGTTTGCCCCAACCCTAGTGGGCCGAGCCCACTCGCCCGCCGCCGCCGCCGGGTATTTATTGGCGCACTCGAGGTTCGCCGCCGCCGCCGCCGCCGGCAAGGCGCTGCCCGCCGCCGTCCGCCGTCGTCGTCGTTGCCATCGCTGTAAATCACCGGTGGCGCCGCCGCCGTCGCCGCCGAACCGCCGCCGCGCCTCGCCGCCTCGCCGCCGCCGCGCGCGCTGGTCCGCCGCCGCTGCCGTTGTCGGTCTCGTCGCCGCCGAAGCCTTCACTCCGCCTCGGCAAGCCCGTCGCGCCGCCACGCCATCTGGCGACGCCGCTCGCCGCCGGTCTTCGTCGCCGTCCGGCTAGCCCGCCGCCGTCGTCTGCTGCCGCCGGTGAGACTCGCCGCCGCTCACCTCGGACCGCCCGTCCGTTCGCTCGCCCGCCGCCTCGGCGCGCCCCTCGATCCCAGCGCGGCGCGTGCGGCGGCCAGACGCCACCGCGCCGCCGCCGCCTTCCGTGCACCGGTCCGTCGTGGCGCCGTGCCCGCTGCCGTGTGGGGCCCGTGACGTCCGTGACCGATGCACCGCCACGCTGCCGGCGATCCCGCCGCCAACGCGCCGAGCCGCCGATCCCGCCGCCCGATCGATCTGGGCCGACGGCGGATGCGTCCACGCGCCGCACCACGCTCGTCCGATGCCGCCGCCACGCGCCGAAGTCGCCACGCCACCCACCACGCAAGCCAGCCACGCCAGCCCTAGACCGACGTGTCATGCCACGTCGCTGCCGCGTGGGTGCCACGCCGAGAACCGAGCCGCCCCAGTGCCACGTCGGCGCCACGCCACCTCCCGCCGGCCAAGATGCCACGCCGGCCATGCCGCACACGTGTCTGCCACGTGGTCGCCACGCCACCCTAGCGCTTGCGCCACTGGCGATCGGCCACCAGCATCGCTTGCGCGCCGGGTTCACGGTGAACCGAGGATCCCGTGCGCCCGGTCTACAGCACAGTGCACTTTTCCAATTTCCCGATTTTCTGTAGATTTATTTTTCCAGAGCCCCGTTCTCCCTCGTCCTAGCTCCGATTGACCCGATTCTTTTTCCTAAATTCATCTAAAATTGAGCTCTATGTTTTGGTTCAGGTTTGAAAGTTTTTGGAGTTCTTTTGAATTTTATTTGATTTTATTTTGTCTCTTTGTTTCGTTTTCTCTCTCGTTAGATCACGCGTTCGAGGGAGCCGCCGTCAGATTTGAAGATAAAGAGCCGTCAACTGAGCAAGGCCAAGGCAAGTCGTGTCCTTTGATCATGTTGAACCCAGTTTGCAATCTATTATTTAATTATTTTGTTTTAAATTATCTTGCATCGCTATTTTTATTCAAACCCTTGTATTGGTAGTTATCGTCCCAATTGGTTATTTCCCTCCTTGATATTTTGGAATACCTTGAAGCCATTGTCAACTTAGGTTGGGAATTTAATTAGTGATGCTATGTTATTTGTCACATTGGGTTGGTACGATTAGAATGCTTAGCCTTGCTTATTTTGCGAAAGGTTTCATCATCATATGTGATTAATTAATTTGACCTAATGAGATATTGAATCGAGGTTGGTGCCATCGTTATAAAATTTGTGCCGTGACGTTGGTGCGCCATTGGCGTGGTTATACAAAATTGGTTTTCACTCGGGCGAATGATCGTGCAAGAAAGGGGGAAGTGTTGGAGCACTTCGAGGATGTGGTAGTCTCGCCCGAACACTTAAGGACTTAACTTTGTGCGCCATTGATCCGAGTCTTACTGCAAACCACATGTCCGGTATGGGACAGACTGACTGATTAATTTGTGATGTTTCAATTCGTTCCGCCATTGGGATGTCGGTGGGTGTCGTATACATTCCACGGGCGCAAGGGGGTGTGATGAAACCTAGCGGGCGGGATTGGGTTGGAATTGAACATTGTAAAGGCTTTGTTGTGATTGTCTTTAACGTGAGGATTATCACATCGTGTGGGTACAGCTGTGCGACCTCTGCAGAGTGTAAAACTATTCGAATAGCGCGTCCTCGGTCATGGACAATGCTCGTGATTTCACACGAGGTATAGTTATTTCTAAAAGTTTGGACGGTGGATGGTTAATTCATCACAGGTGGAGATCCATAAGTGGTTGGTTTAGCTTATGGATGGGAGATCCATAAGTGGTTACTTCAATTCCTTTGATTATTGTTTATTATTGTTTTACTTCAAATGCGCCTTCAATCTATTTAGTGTATTTTCAAATGTTTGTTTTATGCAAATTAACCTTTCACCATCCATTGGTAAGCCTTGCATATTATATTGCATTCATTTGTTACAAGCGGCTTCTTGAGTACCAATGTACTCACGGCTTTATGCCCTGTTGCTCGATTGAGGAGGAGGAGTATCACCAGCAAGAGGTTCCGAATGAGAGTACTACGACGTCTTCGCGGATTAGGCCGTTCTCCACTCGATAGCTTTGTGGGCGTGTCGATTGGTCGCTGCGCTTTCTTTTGGATTTCCACGCTAGTTTTGTTAAGCCCTTCGGCTAGTCTATTGTAAGCTTGACCATAAGGTCGTACTCGATGATTATTATTAATATTTGAGTCTTTTCTTAGTAAATCGTGATATGTTCGATATTTCATCTTTGTTTATGCTGTGTGCACTAGCGTGATCCTGGACTAGTGCAGAATACACAGGAGAGTCCGAATTTGCATATTCGGGTCTCTACACATCCACCTGCCGTGCTCAGACCCATAGCACCAGGTGTGATCGAGACTGAGCCCAGGATCGAGAAAGTCCAATTTAAGTCAGCGGGCTTTGTCCAAGGGATTTTTGACAGCAAGGTGATTCCTCCTGCTGCTTCGGCCTCTCAGAAGGTGAAGCCTCACCGTATTACTTCTACCTCTCAGAAGGTGAAGTACCACTGCACCTTCTGTCAAAAGGATGGACATCTGATCGATCGATGCTTCAGGCGCACCAAGATCGCGCGTAGAGAGCGTGTTGAGTCTCTTAGGTGTATTCAGGGTCAGCCCCAGACCTTGAGTGCACCTAAGACCAACACGAGGTCTAGGTTTTCTTCAGTTGCTTCTGATGGGTTTGGGCAGCATCGATGACTTGGTTTTTCTGAGTTTTCTGGTTTTCGTCCTCATGCTCCCTTTGGTCGTGACTTCCGCCGTCCTGAGGGTAGATCTCGTTTCCCCCGTCAAGATAGCTACACGCGGCGTGATCAGCATGTTGCTGGTGTCTTGACTCGCTCCTCTGTAGCAGTCAAGCCCAACAACAATTTCAGGTCTACTCGTAGACCTTCTGCTTCTTTGAGTGACAGAGAGCGTAGGGTAGATAGAGGTCAGTCATGCTTGACTACTTCAGCTGCTCGACGTGTTACTCAGTATTGGGTGCCAAAATTACTCTTGATTTACCCCAGTACTGAGAATTTACTCTCTTATTGACTCAGGTTCGCCGGGCAGGGAAGGGAAAGGTTTGACTTGTAGACTCGGTGTTCACGACACATGACCTGAGACTCCGTTGGTTTTCTTCCTTGCGTGCTCGGTGATGAGACAATCACCTTCAGAGATGCTTCATCCGGGCGCGTCATCGCCAAAGGTGCGAAGCGTGTTAATGATTCCTTCATTCTGAAAGATGTTGCTTTGGTTAGTAAGCTGCAGTACAATTTGCTTTCCGTTTCTCAGCTTACCGATGACGGTTTTGAGGTGAGCTTCAAGAAAAATGCTTGCAAAATTCTTGATTCTTCGGGTAGTCTGGTTTGCGGGATTTCTCGTTTTGGGATGCTCTTTCGTGCTGATTTTTCTGAGTCTTCTGGTGATCCTCTCAGGTGTTTGTCGGGCCCTGATTACAAACCGGACCCTCCGTATTACAAAGCACTAGTCCCGCATCAAACCTAGTGCACACAACAAACAGAATGGAAAACATCACCATCATCGATCTATTACAATAAATAAGAGTACTGACCACAGGGTCTCATTATTACATTGGAGGTTTAAGACCTCGCACACAAGAAATAAAGCGGAAGCAAAGATAACTTGAGGACGGCCCATCAATTCGCCACGAGCAATTGGTCGGGAAGCGCGACCTAGAACTCCGGAATCCTTCGTGAAGCCACCATGAAGCGATGAGTCGTAGTCACCTTCTTGAGCTTCAACTTCCTCTCGAGATTTATTTTTGAGTGTAGCACGTGAGTACATAAAGTACTCATGAGTCTTGGGAAAAATGCATAGATGCAAGGCTTGACAAAGGAAGGCTATATGGTTCTTTTACACAAAGCAATATTTTATAATTTCAATTACTACTAATTATTTTCGAAGGCATCAGTTTAATAAAGTAATTGATTTTAACAGAACTAACAAGTATTCTCTAGTGAAGGTTCCATCCACCAACACTAGCTTAATCATTTCCAACTGAACAATTTAATATTGCGGGTTACATCCACCCTCTCTGGCTCCAACCGCCAGGATACCCTTCCGAGATTATGAGGTACCCGAAGATTTATACACAAGGGTATTACAATAATTCATAATTTCCCATTTTCAAGATTTATGAGGTACTCAATAGCATGACTAAGCATTATACTACCATTCTAATATTCACAAATATTAATATTAATCTCATTATTGAGACAAGGGAGTTCTAGGGTGACAATGTACATGGCAATCAATGTCAAATGAGGGCATAACAAAGTTGGAATAACTAATTCCTAAAGATTTGAACTAGTGATTTTATGTAAATAGCAATGCACATAATTTAAAATAATTAAAATATTTCAAAATCATAGGTTCGAGATGATCAAAGGAGACTTGCCTTCTTGCAGGGTTTCTGGGTCTTCTTGTTGCTGTGAAGAGGGATCGTCAACAACGTTGGAATCTACGCGAGAAAAGACGAGGCAAACAAAGCAAATAAATACAAACAAAAATTCAAATAAAATCCAAAAATTCAACAGAGGCCATAGTTGGATAGATTATGATTTTAGATGAATTTAGAAATTTGAATGGATGGATTTGGAGTTAAAATGAGAAAGTTATGTTCATTTGAAAATCTCAGATTTGAATAAATCTAGAAATTCCCAAATTTCTCGACAGGTGGGGCCCATCGAATATTATATTTTAATTTCTATTTTTATTCGAGAGACGACGGTGGGGCCTCTCGAACAGTAACCACTGGCGGTCACTGACATGTGGGACCCACTGGATAGTGAGCCCACTGACTCAACCTCTGACACGTGGGACCCATCGACTCGCCCCCTTGTCGAGACCAAAGACAGAGGGATGGGGCCCAGCGGCGATGGCAGCCGCAGAGCCGGCGGCGGCGACGTGTGGGGCCTACTTGTCAGCGCGAGATTTTAAAAGAATGGCTCGACCTCAGCGTGCGGAGCCGGGGGTTCGAACGCGCGCCGAGGGAGCCGGGGGGAGGGAGAGATCGCGCTGTTAACCAGATGGGCGGGGAGGCTTTGCCTACCCATAATGGGTAGGTAACCCTCTTGAGGGATACCTGCGGGAGGACCGGGCGGCGATGGTCGGAGGCGAGGTTGCCGGCGGCGAGGGAAGGTCGGAGGGGTGCGGGTGACGCGTGAAATGCAAACCCGGAGCGGAGAGGATCCGGTTGGAGGGGTTGGCGAAGCTCTGGGACGAACGGAGACGGCCGGCGACGAGGGGGTGGCGGAGCTGGCTCGGGTCCTCCGGCGCGACGGCGCTCCGGTGGCGGGGAGAGGCGGCCGAGGTGTCGGGGAGGTTCGCCCGGGCGCGAGGAAGCTCGAGGTGGCGACGGCGGGCTCCGGGGATCACCGAGGCGGCGGCGATTGCTCGCCGGCGTACTTACCGTGGGCGCACGGGGAACTCTCTGCGCGACGGCGCTCGGGGCTTAGGGAGAGAGGTGGAGCGCTCTGGGAGGTGGTGCGGCGAGAGGGGAGGCCGAAGGGGGTATTTATAGGGGTGGAGGAGGGGGCATGGCGCGGCAATTCCTCGCCGGTGTGTCGGCTGGAAAAAGGAAGGGAGCGGGGAGATATGGAAGGAGGTGGCGCGGAAGGAAAGAAGGGGAGGGGAATCGGAGATCCGGTCGCGGTGGCGGTCGGGGTTTCCAAAACCGGGGTGAGCCAGGGAAGGAGGGAGGGGTGCGGGTCGGATTCGGTCGGCCCGTGCAAAGAAGGAAAGGGGGAGAAAGAAGGAAAGCGTCTCCGCGGGGAGACGACGGATCTGACATGCGGGGCCGGGATGGCAGCGGGAGCGGGCGCGTCGCCGACGGGCGGGTCCGCGCAGCGAGAGAAAAGGGAGGGAGCGGGCGTCGCGGATGGTTGCCACGCGGCTTGGGAAAGGATCGGGCGGCGCGCAGCTTAAGTGGAGGCGGTGGATTGAGGCCGGCGCGAAGACGCGCTCATCCGAGCCGCCCACGCGTCGCAAGGCGGAGGAAGGCGGGTCGCCGACGGCCTAGCCCGCTTGGCGGCGAGGGAGAGGAGGGAGCGGCCTGGATCAGGCCGAGCGGCGACGTGGGCGGTCCTGGGCCGTCCACGCGTCGACTGGAGGGAGAGGAGAGATTTTCTTTTTTTTTTCCAAATTCGATTTAGATTTTCACAAAAGGCTAGAAAATTATTTAGGCCTCAGAAAAATAAGAAAATACCTCCAAAAATTCCAGAAAAATTCACAGAAGCTCCTGGAGATATTTTGGATTTAATAAAATTATTTCCATCTACTGTTGATATTTAATTTTCATATTTTGAATTACTTTTTAAATTCTAAAAATAGGTTTTTAAACTCCAGA